>RCUC01148184.1:0-30464 GCA_003697995.1 Taxidea taxus jeffersonii
AGGGCGCGGGCGACAACGCGCCAACCAGCCGGGCCGCGCGCCCCAGCGCCCCCCACTCGCGCGCGCTGCCGGCGGGCCCCCGCCCGGCACCGTCCCGGGGTCCCTCGTCCTCGGGCACCGAGGCCTGGGAGGCCGGGAGCGGGCAGAGGGGACCTCGCTCCCCAGCCGCCGCGCGCCCGGGTTCGCTGGCCGCGGGGACGCCCGGGACCCAGCGGGAGGCGCGGGCGGGACGGAGGGCTCGGCGGGTCGGCCCTCGGGCTTGGCGCCCCGGACGCCCCCGCTCCCGGAGGCTCGGCGGCCGTGGGCTGCGGATTTGGGGCGCGGGGGCGTCCACAGCCTTCCCGGGTGCCCGACGGGGCTTGGTGATGTCGAAGCCCGGGCGGGCGGCGCGGTCCGCCGAGGCCGCCCCGCCCGCAGGTCCGGCGGCGCCTTTTGTCCTGCCGGGGGCCGTGGTTCCACGGAAAATGCCGATTAGAATCGCGGCTGCCGCAGCACCACGTTCTCCTTGTTAGCCACCAGCTAACAGGATTAGCCAACAAGAGCGAGATTTCAAATTAACCATAAAAATTACCAATCGCAATTCATTTAGCTGCCCGTTTACTACACGAAAACACACACATCAGCGGGTCTGCGTGTCCGGAGGGTGGAAGGGCCGCGAGGAGCCCCGCGGCCGAACTCCGGCCTCCAGCCCCCAGAGCCCGGGCCTGGGCGGGGAACCGGGCGGGCGCTGTGCTCCGAGCCGCGCGAGAGGCGCCCTGGGGCCCGGCCCGCCGCTCCGAGGCCTTGGGGGGAGGAGCCCCTTCAGTACCCGAGCCACCCCGAGGAGCGCCGTGCAGGGCGCGGAGCGGGGGTTCCGGGACAGGGCTGCGCGGGAACCAAGCCCCTCCGGAGGAAAGCCCTGCAAAACCAGCCCAGGGACTTGAAAAACTCCGGGGTTGGCGCGATTCGTTGGACGCCTGGAGCGTCGGGAGCGAGCGAAGTGGCCCATTGTGCGAGTGCGGCGGTGGGCGAGCACAGTGCAAGTCATTCAGTCCCATCACTTTGCCCTTCTGGCCCTTTTTAGGGAGCTGACCATTCCTTTGGCCTTGCGGGGTGACATGCGGTGCCACCGGGCCCTTTAAAACCCAGTTTCTGCTTTCCCTGTTGACGTTTTCTTGTGTTACAGATGCCGGCATCCTAGAGTTTTGTCTCAGCAGCAGACTCAGCGGGAGACCTGACTTCTGGGGTCACCAGGGATGGGGTGGATCAGCAGAGAGGGAGACAGACCCAGCAGGGCTCTCTACCCTTCTCCTCGGCCAAACAGCATTCTGAGGGAACGCTGACCGATGCTTCGCTCCCGAGAGGTTGTTTTCTGGGTAGTTCAGGAGATTTCGTTCCTAAACCGACAGGTGAGAGACACGTGCCTTTTTTCCCCTCTGTCTTGGACCCTAGGCCTCTGCAGGGAGGTGGCCTTGCCCCACCGCGTGCCATCGGCAGGGGGCGCGCCGAGATGCCTCCGAGCCCAGCCAGCTGCGGTGGACGCTTCTCTCCTTGGGAGAAGGGACGCTTGGGCTTGGGCACCTGCCAGCGAGCACTTCCCCTGACTGGGGAGTGTGCGCCAGGCTGCCCAGCAGAGGGAGGGCCGGGAGGGCTAAGGCAGAGGCTGGCTGGAGCCACGGGGACAGGTGGGTCTGGCTTCAGCTCCAGGGCTCCAGATCCCAGGACCCAAAGAGAGAATCCAAGACGCACCTCCTAGTTCTTTCTGGACAGTCTCCGCCACTTTGGCCCTAAACTCTTGGCCAAGTCCAGAGGCAAATGTGCTTTCTCCCTAGGATATTCTGAAATAAATCTAGAGCAAGTCCTCTGGTTCCAGCGGAGCACAGGCCTCCACCAATAACGTAGGAGTAAGGACGGCGACGATAGTATGTATGGGATGATAGGCGAGGAGGTCTCTTGGGTCTGCTTAGGTGACCCTTC
This sequence comes from Taxidea taxus jeffersonii, assembly GCA_003697995.1. NCBI lineage: Eukaryota > Metazoa > Chordata > Mammalia > Carnivora > Mustelidae > Taxidea > Taxidea taxus. The sequence continues at coordinate 1,957 of RCUC01148184.1, forward strand.
CTGGTGCAGACGCCGCTGTCCCATACAAGGATTCCTCTCCCCAATCAGAACCTGCTCAAGGGTTGGGTGGGGCCCACAGAGGGCCCCTCCAGATTGGAGATGCTGGGACGCAAGGGACACAGACTTCTCCAGGAGCTCTGTGGAGCTGTGGGGCTGTTGACATCGTGGTGGGCAAGGCCTTGGCGCTTTTGGTGGCCCCAGCATAGGGTGGGCCAGGCGTCCAGGTTGCGCACTCCCCCGCCCCAATGCAGGGGAGCACACTATCCAGGCCCCCAGCTGCTCCCCGCCTGGGCCACACATCCTTGCCCCAAGAGAGTGGGGTGTGCCCAGCCCAAACCCAGCCCAGCGCTGTCAGCTCGCCCTGGCTGGCTTTATCACTCCAGCACACTGAGCCAGAAGACACAAAGGGGAGTTCTTGAACTCTCTGCCAACGACTGTGGCTGCATTGTGCTTGCCTTTCCTCCACTCACGGTGGTCTGGTTCCCAGGTGCGGGGAGCAGGGAGACTCCTTTGTTTGGCTGACGAAGACCAGAAACCCAGCCAGGGATCCTCGAAGGCTTGATGGGGTCTCCACATCCTTTTGCGGGTTTCAGGACGACTGGGCTGAACCGTTGCCGGCAGCCTAGGGGTACCTCCTCCGATCCCGACCCTTTTCTTTTGGGGCCCTAAACCACTCCCTTGAGCTAGCTGGTCAGACTCCTTGCAGACTCCCAGCAAAAATACCCAGCTCTGTGCAGAGCAGGACCTTGAATAAGAGTTGAGAATTCCTGTGGCCACAGGACCAGTCTGCTCCCCGGCCACCAGGCAGAGGGTGGGCTGTGGCGGGGGTCTGTGCAGCCCGGCCTCCTCTGTATCAATAACCACCCTAGGCCAAGAGCACAGGCAGGCCAGGGGGCTTTCCCACTGTCTTCGTGGATTGCTTTATCTAACCTTCTGCAGCCACTCGTGAGACAGGCTCGCTTGTCATCTCCTGTGTACCTCTCAGCAAACAGACTCCCAGAGAGCTCAAGCTTCTTCTCCAAGACAGGTAAGTGGCCAGAATCTGACTGAGACCTGCCTTTAGAACCTCTACGCTCTGCGGACCCCGTTTGTGTGTCCACCGGGAAAATGCCCCCCGGACAGAGCCTGCTCTGCACGTGGGGTCTCAGACTACTGGCCTGTGAAATGAAGATGACTCACCGACCTTACTCACCCCATCTCGGAGCGAAGCCTAGACGAAAAAGGGATGAGCAGATGCTCTGAAAAGTAGAAACTTCTGGACCTGGGAGGTTTGCTCCCAGTGCAGTGGGCAGTGTGGGTCCTGTCTCCTTGTGGCCTGAATGGCCAGGCACGTGCTGGACTTTTCCCGAGGCAGGAGCTCCGTAATTGCCCTCCGGAGCTGTGGGGCCACCGTCAGATGAGACAGTGCTCTGCACGTCCATGAATTTTAACGTGCCAGAGCCCTCAGGGAATGTGTCTCAAAGTTCCAGAATCAGCTGATGAGTCATGGAGCTGAGACAACCACAAGGTGTGAGTCCTGGGGAGAAACGATGCTGGCATCAGAGATTTCTGGGTATCGGCACTCAGCACATCTAAGTAAGCATCTGCGAAGGGCCAAACATTGCATGCGTTGCCCCGAAGGCTTTGCACACGCATTGGCACTCTAGGCCCCCGATGCTTGCCCCCCAGGTCTGTGTCCTTCACTTAGGGAAGGTACCCTCCAGCCCAGCTTCCCAGTTACAGCTTGAAGAAACGGGGCACCAAGAGGCCTGTCTGGAGCCTTCCACGCTATGCCAAAAACCCAGCTTCCTGTTGACGGCTTCCCTCAGCTTCATACCTGGACCTGGTCCTCGCATGGGAGGACGCTCTGTCCACGTGTGCTGAGCTGGGCTGCAGCGTCACCCATGCCGGCGACTGAGGTACAGGTGAGGGGTGGAGGTGCCGGGAGATGTATGTTGGTGCACGTGCATGGGACAACCATGTTCTAGAACGTTCTGTGGAAGATCTCTGTTACACTTTCAGAGGTCTTAGCATACAGCACTGTCTAGTGAAGCCTCTGTGAGTCTCCCCACCCCTGCATCTGCTCTCCTGACTCCCCCAGACCACATCCGCCAGCTGATAGAGACCAGCTCTGATAGAGACAAGCCCCACCTCCCACCCCTTCAAGTATGGGGGGGGGCTGCATCATCTTTGCTGGAAAAGAGCCTCAAGAGGGCAGATGGAGAAATAGGCATCAGAGCAGGGGGATCTCTTTTCCCAGGGCCTTGCTTTGGGTCGGGAGCTGCCCACACACACATCTCCAGATTGGGAAATGAGCTCCTGTAGGACAAAATGATCAGCCATCGGGAGGTCAAGCACGGGCCGGGCAGCGCTCATGCCACCCATACTGGGGCGGCCTTCCCCACGCTCCATCCTCGTGCCTGCCCCTCACACCTAGCCGGGGACAGAGACTCTGTCCTCATTCTTCCCGTTTGACAGATGAGAAGACCAAGGCACCGTGAGGCCTGGGGACTTGCCCACATGACACGTCTCCAGGTAAGTGATGGAGCCTTGATGTGTCCCCAGATGGCCTGGCCCTGTGCAGCATCACCATTCCCAAAGAGATGCCACCCACTGTCGCTAGATGAGGAGAGACAGGTCCTGCCACCCAAATGGCCGCGGGGACCCAGCCTTTAATCCTCAGAGCCTCCTGGCCCCGGCCCTGTGGATAGACTCGATGAAGGATGCCTCAAACCTTCCCAAATCAAAGGGCGCAGCTGGCCCCACATGCCCTTCGTCCAATAACCCCTGCCGGGAGGGATTCCAGCTGCTGACCCTGGCTCCGCTTCCCCTCGTCCTTAGCTTTGATCTAATGAGCCCTAATCCCCGCCGGCGACCTGGCCTCCGTCCGTCTGCTTCTATCCACCATCCGGGCAGCAGCGCCGGCCTCTTTGCGATTCTTTGGCCCAAACACCTGTTCTCGCTGGCGACTTTTGGTCCCCACACCTCCTGTCTTCCCACCGGGCGACATAAACACAGCTGGAGTGAAGCTGTCACTGTCCCCCTGCATAAATGTCCCCCAAACTGTCAAGAAAAAGTCAAGCATGTTTACTACACTGCAATGAGAAGTGAGGAAGCGTGTTTAATAAGAGATTAGAGGATTCCCTCCAAAGTGGGTAAAAAAATGTTAACATTTGAGATGCTTTCTAATTAGACATCGAGAAAACTCAGCTTCCTAAGAAAGCGAAGTGTTCTTCTACCATTCATTCCAAGACTCTGCAGCCCCAAGCGCCACCGGGCGAAGTGGGAGGAGCCTACCTGGGGTGGAGGGGGTGCTTGGAGACCAGCAGACCTGACCTAGAGCCCAGCCCCTCTACTCCTTAGCTGTGTGGACTTGCAGAAGTCTGCCACCCTCTCTGAGCCTTTCCTCCCCCTTAAGCGGGGTGGTAACAGTCGTCAGGGAGTTGCTGTGATGGTACGGGAGGCAACATAAGTCAAGGCCTTAGGATTCCATACCTATCACAGTCATTTTCTCGGTGGGCTCAGTAGCGCCCGTGCACCCACAGATCGGGGTGCCAGGGTGCCGGCAGGGAAGGAGAGGCCAGGAGCAGAAGGTGGGCATTAGAACAGGGCCCACAGAGAAGGAGAAACAAACAGACTGTGTTCCGGAGAAGCTCAGCGCTCCCGGCTTCCGCTGAGCTCCCTCCTTCCCAGTAGAGCCAGGCCATGGGGTGTCCGCTCCCATCTGCTGTTCAGGAGGCCCTGAGAATTCGTATGTCTCACCTGCATCCTGCACCGTGTTTTATTTCCCTTATGCATCTGTCCTTCCTGGGACCCCGTGAGGTCAGGGTGTGCCATCCTTGAGCCTCTGCTGGGGACACGTCGTATCCAGGTTTTTCTATCGTGCGTGTTAAACAGAGGGACCACCTCTTCCCCCAGTGACCAGGCCCCGAGGGTCCCCATCTTACCTGCCTGGCTTGAAACTGCACCCTAGTTGCCTACAGAGCAAAATTGCACTTACATCGGGGTTCCGCTTTCAAAGCTTCCGAGACCGCAGGGATGGAAACAGCCGCATGGAGTTTGGGGGAAATCACTTCCTTCTGGTGAGCTTCCTTTCTCCAAAACCACAATATGAACACTGCACCTTTTCTCACTGAGCATCTGACCACAGAGGAAACAGGTGGGTCTGCGTTTTACCTTCGTGAGCCTTTTTTGCAGACTCTCTGAGGAGGCCCATGGGTGAAGCAGGGGTGGGGGTCTCTGACCCCCAAGATGGGAGGCCCCCAAGGGCAGCTCTGACTCCTTGCTGCCTGCCTGTGGGCCCTGTGGGCTCTGTGGTCTGTAAGAAATGAACGGTCGTGGGCATCTCCCCCAGCCACTCTGCTTCTGGGGTCACATTCACCCGCCTTCCAACCGCCTTGCCTAAAACACACCCCTCTTGACCCAGACTTCATCGGGAGCTGCAGAATTAAAGTTTAAATTAAAAGGGAAGCACCTGCAGGGCTGGGATCTGGGGAGCCTTTGAAGTCTGGGCACCAAGGGTATTGTCACCTTGCGGGTGGTGAATGGATTTTCATCCAGAGGAAATGAAGTCCCGGGTGTCCTAATGAGAGAAGGTGAGGGGATGGAGGGCTGAGGTCTGGGCTTCTGACTGGACCAGCCCTGCCCAGCCCGAGCGGGGCCCCCACGCCTCCAGACCATCTCCTCCATGGAGGGTCCCCACGAAGAGGCCCGGTGGATGGCTTTGCTGCAGGGAAGTGCTGACTCCGAACGGAAACCTGGCCTATAAACGCAGCATGTCCTGAGGTCCCGGCAGCGCCCCGTGGGGCCTCCACTCCATGGCACCCGGACGCTGCCCAGCCAGCCACAGCCGGTCACGTCCGATGAGGGGCCCGACGAGGCATGAGCTGGAGGAACACCCAGAACCATGGAGCAAACCCACCTGATGTGTGCCGTCCCCCATCCCGCACGTGGAGACCTCGTCTCCCCTGCCACGGCGGAGATGGACTCAGGAGGAGCCAATGTCCACAGGCCAGGCCCACGTGGCACGAGGCTGGGATACGCTGGAAACTTCCCCTTCCCCTTCCTGGCCTCACCCTCACCGGACAGCACCTGCCAGTTCTGGGAGCGTCCACGGGGCTGGGGGCCGGTGACGTCCATGGGAGGGGTGTGAGCCAGGCCGGGGAAGAAGAGGTTTCTAACCCTCACGGGACCCCCGCGGGGGTGGCCGCGTGCCTCGCAGGGCCTCGGGGAGACCCGGCGCCGTTGGCAGGCGGAGGGCAGGGGTAAGGGAGAGCTTCAGGGTTTCCCAGGGCAGGGCTGGGCCGGGCCAACAGCCGAGGACTGACCAGTGTGGAGAATCTCGAGATCTCTGCATGGTGGGGGGTTTCTGAGCTTCCTGGTGCTCATCCTCTCACACTGGGGTGATTAAAGCAGAAGAACATGCCTCTGGGGTGGGGGGGTCACAGGCCAGATTGAGGCGTGTGGCTGTGGATGGGTTGTTTGCCTCTCAGAGGCTGCTCCCTGGGACGGCATCTGCAGACAAGATCATCCTACACAGAAAGAACTATGTACAAGGTGGATAACCCGATCTCGAACGTCTGTCTGTCTCTACTCTCCACGAGACCTGCCTTTGAGCAGGGACGATCAGGGACAGCCTGCCAGCCACCTGTGTCACCCTTCTTGTGGGTGCATCTGGGCCCGTGCAGAGAGCTCTGCCTCCCCATGGAGGGAGTCCAAGGCTCAGAAGGGCTGGCTCCGAGGGGCCCCGAGGTCAGGCGGAGGGAAGGCAGGAACGCGGCTGGGAGAGGGAGCTCTGCTGGTGGCTTTTGCTTTCTTTGCAAAGCTCGCAGACGAGTGTCACAGCTTCCCAGGAGCACTCTGTGCCCCCGGTTCAGAGACCACGGGGGTCCTTGCATGTCACCCGGCACCCGAGGACATGACATTGCTGCCCATCTGCCATCGCCTGCTGCCCAGTCCTGCTCCAGAGCTCTGTAGCTGTTTGTGTGAAGCAGGAGAGAGCTGGGGCCCGTGACCTTGAAGGGGGAACACGGCTTCGCAATGTGCCAGGCTCCCTTCCGGGGGGCACGCAGGGTCTGGCTGCACATCTGCCTTGAAATCCGCGGATGAAAGGAGTCACTGTCCACGCAGTGACAGCACAGCCTTGAGGCCCAGAGAAGAGGAGTGTGCACACCGTGTCCCAGCCCTGCTCTCTTGGCGCCCCCCCCTGCTGCGGCTGCAGGGGGGGGCAGGAGGCCGAGGGCGGGCGAGGGGGGCGCGTCTGTTGAGGGGTGTCCCGGGGGCAGAGCGGTGCCAGCCCCGTGCCCGTCTTCTTTTTCCTCCCTCTGCATGACTTGTCTGCTCTCTCTTCTTCCGTTCAGAAGGCGGGAGCTCTGGGCAGAGGGGAGTGGGTGAGGGCACAGCCCTCCTTCATCTTTTGGGTCGGGACCTGCAATATCTTTGTAAAGATGGTGGAGATGGTCCCTCAGAACCAGCCTACACTTAGGTCTCCCTGTGCCTAATTACCCTGGAGGGGACATCCCTCCTGGGAGCAGCAGGGACCTTCCCACCTGGTCCAGACCTCAGGGTCAGCGTTTCCCAGATGGCGCTCCTGGAAAAGGGAAGGTTAGTTTCTCTAGTGTTGGTATCCTACGCCATGCAGAACGGGAGGGGGCGTTCCCTGGGAGGAATAGTCGGGCACACCACCACCGGGGCCTCCTCCCTAAGGTTAACATACTCGTGTAAGCATATTAAAGCCTCTGAGAAGTCCCGAAGGAATAAACCCGTGTGTTTTCAGCTAACCAGGGCTTTTCCCTGGAATTTTTCTCCGTGTAGCTCCCGATCCCTCAGCATCTGGTACTCCGGAGCACCTTGGAGATTCCTGCTTTACACATAGAGGGAAGATGGTCTGGGAGCCAACAGCAGTGCACATGGTTTCCATTTCTGTGACCTAATAACCAAGCAGGCTTTGCCCACTGACAGGTTTGAAAGCCGGTATCTGGGCCACCTCCCAGGGAAGATGAGACCATTTGTCTTCAGTGTCTTTGGCCTTCCTCTCCGTGGCCCTTCTCCTTGACCGGCTCACAAACCCAATGTTCCGATTCTGCCCATGTTTACTCTCCTCAAAATTTTCCTTCATGACAAGAATAGAAAGCTTGCTTATACTAATGTGTAAATGGCTAGCCAGTGGATATCACCTAAATTGGGCATGGACAGGAAGCTTTGTGTCTGCTGCCCACGTACCTGGGTGTTTGCCTCCTAGCCGAGGGCCACCCGCCATTGCTCTGGGTTGAAAGTGTCCTCTCCAGGATCCCTGGCTCAATGTTGGAGCTTTGCCCACCGGAGGGCGCTGTTTTTAGAGCAAGTTTCTGGTTTCCTTCAAAAGAAGACAAAGTAAAAAATTTTTGTTTTGATTTTTATTTTTTAAAGATTTTATTTATTTATTTGTCAGAGAGAGCGAGAGAGCGAGAGCAAGCACAGGCAGAGGCAGAGGGAGAAGCTGGCTCCCTGCTGAGCAAGGAGCCCGATGTGGGACTCGATCCCAGGACGCTGGGATCATGACCTGAGCCGAAGGCAGCCGCTTAACCAACTGAGCCACCCAGACGTCCCAGACAAAGTAAAATTTTTTAAAAAGCATTGGTGTATGAATACCCAACTTTTGTATCAACATGGACGGGACTGGAGGAGATTATGCTGAGTGAAATAAGTCACGCAGAGAGACAATTATCATATGGTTTCACTTACTTGTAGAGCATAAGGAATAACACGGAGGACATGGGGAGATGGAGAGGAGAAGGGAGTTGGAGGAAATCAGAAGGAGACAACCCACGAGAGACTGTGGACTCTGAGAAACAAGCTGAGGGTTTTGGAGGGGAGGCGGGTGGGAGGTTGGGAGGGCCTGGTGGTGGGTATTATGGAGGGCATGGATTGCATGGAGCACTGGGTGTGATGCATAAACAATGAATCTTGGAACACTGAAAAAATGATACATTAAAAAAAATAAAAGCATCGGTGTAAATCTAGGGGATGGTGAATGGTCTGTGTCCACTAGGTCACATACGTCAAACACCAGCCTGGCTGTTGCCGTGACAGTATGTTGTAGATGGGATTAACATTTAATCGGTAGACTTTGAAGAAGCAAATTACCGTCCAGAATGGGGGTGGGCCTCATACAATCAGTTGAAGGCCTTCAGACACAGACAGAGTTTTCTGGAAGAGGAGATTCTGCCTCAAGACTAACACAGAAGTCCTACCTGAGTTTCCACGCCTGTGGTCACCTTTCAGAACTTGGCCTCAAGATGTCAACACCAACTCTTACCTGATCTTCCAGCCCCCTCTACGACTTTCAGACTTGCCAGCCCCTGCGGTCAAGAGAACCAATTTCTTAAACAAATCTCCTTCCCTCTGTCTCCCTCTGCTCCCTCCCCACATTCCTTCTTGGTCCTGTCTCTCTCTAGAGAATCCAAAGGCAACCTCTTAGAAAATAGTTATTAACCCAAATCACCTCTCTGGACCATCCTGGGCCACAGAATCTTCCCTGAGACAGTGAAACAGCAGCGGCATCTCTGGCACGGTCCCCCCAGGAGAGAGGAGAGAAAAGGACTTCTTTGGAAGCGTGTGGGGCCGGGCAGCTGCAGCGTCCTGAGTGAGGCTGAAAATCAATACTCTGTCCCTGTCCTTCCTGCCCCCGCCCCTCAGGGCCCCCCCAAGGTCGTTTGGCCAGGCCCGGAAGCACAGCGCCTGCCACTCAGGGTCCTGTGCCCCAGCTGTCGGCAGGAGGGGCGGACGGATGGGACTCCCGTGAGTCCACCTGTAAGGTGCCCTCCCTTTCCTGGGCTGTCCTGTGGTCTATGAGGCAGCCCTCTGAACCACTGACCCCATGCTTTGGCACTTGGAGGTCCCGAAGGCTTTCTCTCTCTGAGTCCCAGGTTCAAGTGCAGACAGGTCTTAGTCAGCTTTTCTTTGCTCCAGGGGGTCCCGTGGTGTAGGGACCAACCAACCAAGAAGAAGGTCTATAGAGGTTCTTGTCATGCATGGTGGGGACTGTCCCTCCGGACGCAGGAAGAGACACATTCCCCAGTCTCCTCTCAACTGGGCGAGGTCAGGGCGCTGCGTGTGAGACAGCAGGTAGTAAGAGGGAGGGATTCCCCCCCCTCCCTGGCCATTCTCCGGTGGCTGGTGATGGGCCACGGGCCCTGTGGGATGAAGGTGACCCCCGGGCCACAGCAGGGCAGCAGCCTCAGGGAGCAGAGTCCCAGGCCTCGGTCACCACCCGCCTCGACTCTTACTTGAGAGACAAGTGCATTTCCAACGAAAGCCTTCCACGTTCTGAAGCACGCTTCTTGGGAGCCCCACCTGAGTCTGCACAGTCCTAGGTACCTGTGCGCAGGCCGGAAGGACTCTGTGGGTCAGCTGGGGCTGCCACGGGGTCTGCAGGGGGAGGGCAATGGTGCAGGAAGAGCCCCATCAGGAACGGTGCTTTGGGGGGTTGCCCTCCCCGGGGGTCCCACATGCTTCAACCCATCTTTCTCTCTCGCCTCTGTGGCCATGGATGGCAGCAAAAGGGGCATCCGAGCCCCTGCCTTTTCGGGAGAAGAGAGGAAGCTAGGCTGTGCTGGGTCCCTGTGGGGGTCCCTTAGGATTCCTGCCTCTCCGTCTTCCTGGGCTCCTCACCAGTAGCCCGGGATCAAGAGGAAGCATCTGAGTGAGTGTGTGTGAGTGTGTGTGTGTGTGAGTGTGCACGTGCTCTCTGCCCGACAGGATCTGTCCAAGTCAGCGAGAGAACAGGTCGGTTGAACAGGCCTACCAACAGCAGACCTTCTTGAAATCGGTGTCCCCTTGCTAATCAGCCCAACAGTGTTGGTTTAGGAAAACGGGGCTGGGATGGTGATCGGGATGGGGGTCCTGGGGCCGTAGGGACAGGGGTAATTGGCCACATGGAGGACCCTTGGAGCTGGCTGTCCTCGCGGCTGAGCAGCGGTGAGTGCCTCATGGAACTGCTATGTACGGGGAATGAATCTTAACAACTCATGCTTCCCCATGTTCTTCTCTTCATCACATGGTTCTTCAGAAATACCATCCTCAAAAGGCAATCTTAAATATTTAACAGGATCATTCTTGATTAAAGTCTAATAAAAGGTGGGGGCTGCCTTCCACATGAAACACGCATACAGCCCAAGGGGGGCCCCCCAGGGGAGCCCACACGCTGGGGGGGTCCTCCTACCGTGGGGGTTCTCTGCATGTCCCGCCCCTGTTTCCGTCCCAGGAGTCCAGGACATCTGCTGTTTCCCTTCACCTGGGAGGTCTACACCCAGGTCCAAGGACAGGGATCCCGCTCCTGGGGCCCCAAAGTTTTTGCCCCGTGTCCCCCATGAGCAGCTAACGAGATCGCATTTCACCCAACGGTTCGGTTAGGACGAGGGGTGCAAACAGTTGTTGTCTGCGGTTTTACTGTGCAGCCCCGAGCTGACCCAGCGCCCAGCCAGCCAAGCAGAGACCCCGCAAGGGTGTCCCGGGGGACGAGCCTGGGGGACCAGCATGCTGCCCGACTCCTGGTCGTTTCCAAAGGCGAGGACTCATTTACACCTGAACATCATCTGTGCATCTCTGGGCAAGACTGCATTTGCCCTGGAGAAAATCCTCATGGCACCGTTCTTTTGAGAAAGAATCTGCATTTGAGGGGAGAAGAGGCACCATGCAAGTGACGTTCTGTCCCGTGGGTGGAGTGCGCTCCTGTGTTAGCGGGGGAGGCTTTCTGAAAGCTTCGTTGCTTTTAAACTGTTAAAAGCATTGAAATGACTGGTCGCCCAGATGCTTTAAACCAGCTCCTCTCGGGCCCAGGAGAGTCCTTGCGATCTGAAAAATGGAAGAGAGACAAATTAAATGATAATATTGCACCTGCTCTGATCTGTAATTTAGACTCTTGTAATGAAAAACAGTGAATGGCTTTGCCTTGCTGCTGCAAGCACTTGCCACAGTTGTTCAGGTTACGAATAAAGAGCCATGAGCCCTCCACCATCCCCACAAGCGGAGCGCGTCCTCCTTTCCCCGGGGCCGCCAGGGCTGGACACAGAAGGCACTTTCCGAGCCGGGAGCCCCCGTCTCCCCAGCAAGTTCGAAGAGCTCCCGGTTCCCTTCGAGAGGCTCCGTCCACAGCTCAGGATGGTGATGTTGTCTCGTGCTCGCTGGGGTCTGGCCGGCGTGGCGAACTCCCCTCACGTCTGTGTCCCTGCAGAGGGCAGAGCGCGTGGACCGGAGGACTTCCCGTAAACAAGCTGGCCCGGGGCTTCGCCTGTCACCCTGCCGGCCCATGTTCGCTCTCATGGCTCCACCTGCCTGCGAGGGAGGCTGGGAAATGAGGTCTTCCGCAGGGTGTCCTGGGGGCAGCTCAGGTGTTCTGGAAGGTTCTGAAAGGAAGAGACGCTTCTGGGGGCAAAGAGTGCCCCCCAGACTGCCACAGCCACTGAGGCGCCGGGCAGTCGCACGGAGTGGGGCTGTTTGTCACGTGTGACCTCACCTCAGGGGCTTAGACGACACAGGTGCACGGTCGCTCAGTCAGGACTCACCACGGTCCCACATGCGGCTGTGGCCCCACCTGGCACCCGGCAGGTGCCCAGGAAGGGCGTGTTCTCGGCCTGTCCCTCCGCGTCGGGTGGTCCCTGGGCAGAGCTCCAGTCCATCCACGGCGTCCCCCGCCGGCACCTGTGCCTGCCAGCGTCCACACTCCCCGTTCCGCGGAGACACCAGTCCCACTGGATCAGGACCACCCTGCTCCCGGGCGACCTCGTCTCCATCCAACTGGTCACATCTGCAATGGCCACGTTTCCAAATAGGGTGCTGGGGCTTCAACTTCAATGCATCTTTTTTGGGGGGACACACTTCAGCCCATAAGAAAGGTTCTATCCAAGCTGAGGGGAGGTGGGGAGGGTGAGCAGCGGGGGGTCCACTGGGGTCCACTGTGCTGTGAGGCTTTGTCCCTTTGCAGAGTGGGGACAACATGTGACGTCTTAGCCTTCTTCATATTTCTCATCTGTGCCCATGAGGCCCACAGTAGAAGAGACACAAACCCACAAGGACAGGACAGAAGGGGACATGGCCATCGAGCAGGGCACCCCAGAGCCAGCCGGGAGTGCCCGGGTGTGGTGGGCGGCGAGGAGGGGCACAGACCCGGGATGGCGGGGGAGGTATCCGGAGGAGAGAGGACCCTGGGCTGGCTCGGGGGGTCAGTACCATGGAGGCAAATGAGTGATGGGTACAGGTGGAAGGTTAAGTTTGGGCAGAAAGGCAACCATCAACATGAGGAAAGGCAAAAAGCTGCACAAGAAAATAAGCATCTTACCATGTAAATGGGGAGCTATGAACGGTATTTACACCACCCAGCTGCTGTGCATGCCCGACGATGACAGAAGGAAGGGGCAGAGAACCAGTGTGGGGGTGAAAGCAACCCATGGGAGGAAGCAACCAGGCAGCTCTTCGCGGTACTTATGCACATGAGGAAGGTTCTAGAAACAACAGCTAGAATGGGAGAATGGCTGCCCTGTACAGGGGTACCCAGAGCTGGGGGGGGGGTGCTGTTCTGCGTCATCGATTGGCTAAACCCTGTTACTTTTCAAACGTATTATTTTGATGAACTAAAGGAGCACTAGTGTCCTTGAATGCTTTGGCAGCTTTAAAAAGTGTGTCTGGGGGGCGCCTGGGTGGTTCAATGGGTTGAGCCTCTGCCTTCGGCTCAGGTCATGATCTCAGGGTCCTGGGATCGAGCCCCGCATCGGGCTCTCTGCTCAGCGGGGAGCCTGCTTCCTCCTCTCTCTCTCTGCCTCTCTGTCTACTTGTGATCTCTGTCTGTCAAATACATAAATAAAATCTATAAAAAACAAAACAAAATTTGTGGGTCAGACCTCAGTGCCCCTGAGGGTGGCTCAGCGTGGGAGCCCTGGGGACGCAGGTGCAGAGGGCAGGAGCAGCTCCCCACCTCGTGGGAGCGACAGCTGGGGCTGATTCGCTGCTGGTGGCCGCAGGGCGGGGGCAGTCCCTGTGCCTCCAGATGCCGGCAGTGCGTCCCCGGGCGGGACAGTCAGGGAGAGCTGTCCAAGGCGCCCACGCCTGAGACCCCGGCTGGATGCCAGGCAGCGTGATCCCGACGGAGAACGCACGTGGGGAGGAAGACGGGGTCGGTGGCCTGGCAGGGCTGGGAGGGAACATGTTCGGGTGGGGAGATGGCCTGAAAACACACCCTGGAGTCATCTTTCCCCTCTTCTGCGTCTGAGCCCTGGTGCTGATTCAGCCCCGCACTGTGGGGCTCTAGGCCTCAAAGGGCCGCCCGCACCGCTGTGCCTCTGGCCGGACGCCCGCTCTGGACCCTTGAAGATGAACGTCTAGAGCTCCCGTCTCTCTGGTGCCCAGCGATGCCCGCAGCAAGGGACGCAGGGGACAGCAAGGCCGGCCTGAGATGATGTGGCTTGCCCAGACCTTGGGCTGCCCTCTGTGGCCAGGGGGCCTGTGGGCAGCCTTTGGGGACACTTGTTCCTCACATCAGAGAGGCCTTCCTGTCCTCGGTAGTTGCTCTGTCCCCCAAACGGCTCAGAGTCTCCCTTCCGAGTGGGGCTGGGCTGGGCTCCGTCAGGCTCTCCAGCCCACCGGTCTGTCCTTGGCTACGAAGGACAAGGCTGTGAAGTGACACACTAGCCTCTTGTCAGGAGGGGCTGAGCGGTGTCCTCATGTCCCTCAGGCGCTGACGGATGCCCACCGCCCGCCCCCAGCCCCCGGTGGTTTGCGTGTGGGAAGAATTCCCCGCCTGTACTCTGTGATTTCCCCCTTAGGAACAGGCCTTCCAGCGTTTGCCCCCACGAATGAGAAAAAAAAGAAGTGTGCTTTCCTTCGTGAGCGTGCCTGCCTGCTACCAAAAGCGACTCATTTGAAAATTCATTTTGGCAGAGGCCACGGCGTCTGTTTTCCCGGGGCCCCCGGGGCGCAGGTGCTCACCTTGCCGACCTCAGACGGTCCCGCGCCAGCATCTCGCTCCCTGCCCAGGTTTTGACAGCAGGCGGGGCAGCAGGGAGGGAACGGGACCCCCTTTCCCCCCCGGGACAGACAGGCTTGACAGCCAGACCCCCGCAGGCAGGTGTGTGCAGCGGGCCACCCCTTCCTCTCCAGCCCTGAGGATGCCCCCTGCGGGAAGCCCTCCAGGTCAACCCTTCCTTGAGGCAGAGGCCAGAATCCATTGTCCTCCTGGAGCGCTGCAGGGTGGCTGAGGGCTGTCTTCGCAGGGGTCCCTGGAAATCTGCTGCAGGAGAGGCCGTTGATAAAATAGGTGTGAGCGGCAGCCTGAGCAACCCCAGATGGTGAGGGGGCTGGGGCTGGGGTCTGGGTGGACCCGGCGGCGGCTGCTCCTCCTGCACCATGCATTTGACCTTCTTTCTTTCCCCAACCATCGTTTCCGACAATCTGGAGACCAAGCCCCGAGTCCCAGTGCCCCGTAACCTCAGTGAATAAACTGCCTAAAACTCCATCCAGTTTGCCTGCTTAAGAAAGAGAATAGATGGTCTACACCAGGATCCCCACCGGCTCCCCGTGTGAGGACGGCGTGGGCCGCGGAGGACGCAGGGGCCGCGGCGGCCACCAGGGGGCGCGGGAGCCACTTGGAGAAAGTGACCAAGCGTCTTCGGGGTGGGAAGGGGGAAGCAGGCTGGCACACAGAGGGCCTCTCTCCGTCCCAGCTCCAGCGGGGAACCGGTGCCCCGCACTGCCCGGGAGCCTGTGTCCGTGGCAGGTGTGGGCCCGGGTCACGCGGCTCCTTCTAGAAGCCGGAGGCGGGCAGTGAGGCAGAGCTCCAGGACAGCGGCGGCCCCGTCCTCCAGCGCCGCGAGGCTCGTGTTCCCGGGAAGCTCACTGGCCAGGGGCCCGCATCTGGGGGAGCTCCGGAGACCACGGGAGGGTGTTAGAGCCAGGGTGGGGGTCTCCTAGGGTGGGGGTCCCCGCAGCAGTGAGAAGCGGTGTCCAGAAGGCTGATGCGATTCCCGGGGTGGCCCTGAACCATCCTAGATGGAGCAGGAAAGGCTCCCGTGGGGTGGACCTTTCTGGAACGCTGGGTCTGAGGACTCCTTGGTCAGGGAGGCTCCCCTCCCCCTCCCCAGGTGTGTGGGTCGGGGGCGGGCAGCTGAGGCTCAGGGTTAGGCTAGGCTGAGTGAGGCCGGCACCCTGCGCTCCCAGGCCTGTGCCCTCCATGTCTGAGGACATTTTTGGGACGGGGGAGAGGAGATGCTGCGGCGGTGAGTGGGGAGGTGCCTCTGTGTCCAGTTTCCCCATCTTGCAATGGGAATAATCCGTACCTCGTCAGTTAGTAGGGAGTTAGTCAGTTAGTAGTCTGGAGATAGTCCAGACGAGCGCAGGAACAGCGGCCTCACACACCAGGCCGCGGTGGAGGGCCTCTGGGCTGCCCACCAGCACCTTCAGGGCCACAAAAACAGTTGTAGGAACACCTGGGCGGCCCTGGGTGGCTCCGGTCACCTGCTAAGCCACCGAAGGCCTGCTGGCTGCGGCTGTCCTCAAAAGGCCCTTCGGAATGTATCTGTTGGGTTCTAGAGTGCTGGGTGCACTGCGGGGCCCTGGCTACCCAGTCCCAGACCCTTCCCCTTCCTCCATGACATCTCCTCTCTCTCTGGGACTGCGGATTCAGCAGCGGAGCACGTGGCGGAGGTCGCACAGCACAGCGCGTGGCATCGGTCCTGTCCTTCAGAGCCCTGGGGAGAAGGGGCACCGGGAGAGCGATGAGGTGCCCTGTGCTGGTTGATTCCAGGCTCTTGGCCCAGATCTCATTTTTCTTTCTTTCTTTCTTTCTTTTTTTTTTAAAAGACTTTATTTATTTATTTGACAGAGATCACAAGTGGGCAGAGAGGCAGAGAGAGAGAGGAAGGGAAGCAGGCTCCCCGCTGAGCAGAGAGCCCAATGCGGGGCTTGATCCCAGGACCCTGGGATCATGACCTGAGCCGAAGGCAGAAGCTTTAACCCACTGAGCCACCCAGGGGCCCCCTCAGCTCTCATTTTTCTTTGGTCGGTTTCCACCATTTTGCCTTCAACAAAAAGGTTAATCCAACAGAAGCATCTGATTGATGGCTTCTTCCGCTCATGGGTCCACCGATTCAGTAAATAGTTACTGATTTCTATGCTACGTATTGTATTCGTATGGCTGAAGGGTCCATCCTAGTGATTCTTTAAAAACCAAGCACAGTCTCCTCCAGAGGACGATGGAAACATTCATCTCCAGACACAGGCAGTTTCATGCAACTTTCAGATAATCAATTCTGGGTTATCTTTACTGTACTTGGCCTTAGTAAGATGCGGGAACCCAGAGGGAGCCCTCTGTAACCGGATGCTACACTGGGTACCCCCTATAGCTCCAACCCAGGGCTGCAGAGTGAAGGGGCCATTGCCGATGACAATGAACCGCACAGAAAAGACAAAGACCTAACTTTCCTGATACACAAATTGGACCCCAGAAGTGAGAAAACAGCAACAGTTAGACAACAAACCACCTTGCAGGAACTGATCGGAAAACTCCCAAGAGAAATACAGACAGCTGATCACTGCAGTAAAAGCCACTGTGTTACCAGGGATCAGAGAAGGGCCAGGTAAAAATGAGAGAGCATTTCCACCTGTAGAGCCACAAACGCGCGAGACTCAGCCGCAAGAGTGTGGACAGGCGCAGCAGAACCAAAGGGAACTTCACGGGACCGATCCGAAGGTTAGATCGATGTGGCCGAAAGTCCAAGGGTCCCATTGTTAGAGCTCTGGCAGTAGACATACTCAGGCAGGGTCACAAGAACAAATGAACAAGTGTGTCTGCCTGACTGTGGGTCACAATGATGAAAAGTTGGAGATGACCTTACATTCTACAGGCAGCAAAACTTAAGTAGCTGGAAATCTGTTCTTCTTCTGTTTTTTTTTTCTTTAAGATTTTATTTACTTATTTATTTTAAAGACTTATTTCTTTATTTTAGAGAGAGAGTGCAGAGCTCCAGGTCGAGTGCTCTCCAGAAAATATTTGCAAACTATGTATCTGATCAGGGGGTGATACTCAGGATATATGATGAACTTCCATAGTTCAACAACAAAAATGAACCCAATTAAAGAATCGGCAAAGGAACCAAGGGCACATTTCTCCAAAGGTGGAATGTAAACGGCCAGACAAGCATGTGAGAGGTGCTTAGCATCACTAAAATCGGAGAAATGCAAATCAGAACCACAGCAAGGTGTCACTTTACATCTGTTCAGGATGACTTCCACCAAACAGACAGAGAATAACAAGCGTTGGCAAGGATACGAGAAGTTGGAACCCTGGTGTGGCATTGGTAGGATGGTCACATGGTCCAGCTGCCATGGAAAACAAGGTGGAGTGTCAAAAAATAAAAAGTAGAACTACCTTGTGATCCGGCAATCCCACTTCTGAGTATAGATCCAAAGGAAGTGAAAGCATGCTCTCAGTGAGATATTTACACGCCATACCCACAGCAGCATTATTCTCAATAGCCAAGAGTTGGAAGCAACCCGAATGTCCCTTGATGGGTGAATGGACACACAAAATGTGGTCTGGACAAACAACAGAATGCTATTCAACCTTAAAAAGGAAGGAAATCCTGACACGTGCTACGACCTGGATGGACTTGAGGACATTACGCTGAGTGAAACAAGCCAACCACAGGGCAAGTACTGTTGATTTCCCTTATATGAGGACCCTAGTGGAGTCAGATTTAAGAGACCAAGTAGGATGGTGGGCGCCAGGGTCTGGGGGAGGGGAATGAGAGTTAATGTTTAATGGGGACAGAGTTACAGTTGGGAAGATGGAAAAGTTCTGGAGATGGACAGTGGCAATCGTGCATGTTTCTATC
Source organism: Taxidea taxus jeffersonii (assembly GCA_003697995.1). NCBI lineage: Eukaryota > Metazoa > Chordata > Mammalia > Carnivora > Mustelidae > Taxidea > Taxidea taxus. The sequence goes on from RCUC01148184.1 coordinate 19,797, forward strand.
ACATTACTTTATGTATTATTCTTGCTATTTTTAGGTATTAGAATAGACCTAGAAGTATACAGATCACATTGTAGTTACTCCTGGAAGTAAAAGTTAGAGGAGAGACTTCTTTTACTTATCCATTTCTATACTGTTTGGCACTTTCAGAAGGAGAGGATATTACTAGTGCAGTTTTTTAAACCAGAAAAATAAGGTTTAATATTGATATAGTTTAGATGGGTAGTTAGGGAGAGAGATGATAAGTTGGTTACCTAACTACTTAAGTGCTTGCTTATGAATGCTGAAACTCAGTCCTCTACTCTATCTTAAGAATGATTATTATTTTTACTTCTCCAGGTAGAATTTGTTCTTTTTACTTTTGTGCACTTACACTTCAGGATTGTAATCCTAGAAACCAGAGGTAAGGTCCTGTAAAGTGGGCTGTAAAATTCTCCTGGTGGGCTCCTCTGTAGAGTGCCATAGTAGCAACCCAAAGTGGAATAGAGCAAATAAAAGCAGTAAAGACATCATGATGATGGTGACAATGACGATGGTGATGATAGTGATGGTGGTAGTGATGGCGATGATGATGGTGGTGATGGTGATGGTGATGATGGTGATGGTGATGGTGGTGATGGTGATGGTGATGATGATGGTGGTGATGGCGATGATGGTGGTGATGGCGATGATGATGATAGTGATGGTGGTGATGGTGATGGTGGTGGTGGTGATGATGATTGTGGTGGTGATGGTGGCGGTGGTGACAGCGATGATAGTGATGGTGTTGAAGGTGATGACGGCGATGATGATGGTGGTGGCGGTGGTGATGGTGATGCTGCTGATGGTGGTCATGGTGATGACAGTTAACATTCATTAAGCTCATATGCCTCGAGGCTATTACAACCCACAAGATAGGTACTATGGCGCCCCTTCTACAGATAAGAACGAGACACCAAAAGGTCATCAGCCAAGCACGTCCAGCTAGGAGCGGTAGAGCCCTGGACTTGAGCCTGGTTTGGGAACCACTGTCTTGTTCAGCCTTTCCTCATCTCCACTGCAGAAGAGAGCAGAAGTCATCTGGGCACAGCAGAGCAGAGCCCATGGGACAGGGATGCCTTTGGGAAGAGGGCGCAGACCCCGTGGGTCTGTACCAAGGGATGGGCTTAGGCTCACTGCACCAGAAAGCTCCAGGAGGGTGGTGGGAAGGGCATGAACCTCCCTGTAATCCCAGGTTTCTGCCATCAGTGAGGCAGAGCTTAGGCTCCTGGAGTGGGGGACACGCCTGGGGAGAGGGGCAGGGCTCTGCTCCAGGAGGCCATGGGCTGCTCGCAGGGAGGACCGGTGATTTGAATGGGATCACGCGGTGTTCACAATGCGAGCACAAGTGTTGCCCACACCCCACTGTTTTTATGACAACGGGGTACCCCAGGGCAGGGGAAGGAAAACAACGGAGTCTTGGGGCCACTGCAGCCCTGCATGTTTGGTCACATCGGTGGCTGGCTGTCATCAGGAGCAGTGCCCGGCCCAGAGGTCAACACAGGGGCTCACCAGTGGGAGGAAGAGCTTGGGCACCTGGAGTGGCTTGAGCCGGACAGAGGAGCTGGGAGGGGCCAAAGGGGAGGACCTGAGGCCGCCGTGGCCACAGGTGGGGCAGTGTGCTCAGTGTCCTCCCGGGCGTTCAGCTCCTCACCCGTGAAGTGGAGGTGGGCAAGAGGCAGATGCGCACGATTCCTAAGGCATTGCCCGGCTCTCCTGCGGTTGCGTTTCCAGCAGTAGAAGAGGATTCCAGGCCGGCTGTTTATTTCCTCGGCCCAGCAGCTTCGGGCTCCCTGGGGAGGGGGAGCTGCAGCTGTAGGACTGAGGGTCCGGCTCGGACCCGGCGCTGAGCCGGGGTGAGCTTGCCCCAGGGGAGGGCGCCTGTGCCAGGGCTCTGGAGTCAGTTGCCCCAGGGGCCAGCCGCTGAGAGGGAAGACTGACTCATCTCAGCGGGAGGATTAGAAACTCTACCTGGTTAGTGCTGACTTCCGTCTGGGCCAGTTACGTTTGCCCAGACCCGCAAACTTCCTTGTTGACTAATAGAGCTTTTCAGGGTTTGGCTTCCAGGCCCTGGCTCCTGGTTTCCCACCCAATTTGCAGTTTCTCTGCCCATTTCTCCCTCTCACTGCCCAGGAAATGGAGTGGCTCCACCTAAGAGGGTTTTCCAAATGACAGAAATCTGGAAAAATGAATTCTCTGGCAAATACTTACTGCCATGTCCGACTATAACACAGTACGAATATCCCACCTCAGGATGGCATGGGTAATTTGGAACAGGTTTCAATATACTTGTACTGGGGAAAAAGGAGTTTGGGCAAGGCTCTAGAAACTCCCGGAAGTCTGGGCGCAGCAGGCCCGGCAACAGGGGCCAGTGTTTTGCTGTGCTTCTGGAAAAGCGAACAAAAAGCCGACAGAGATGTCCGCATCCGCATCCGCCAGATCTGGAGGCTGGAGTCTAGGCCAAGGTGTCACGGTGTCACCTCCGAAGGCAGGAGGGCAGGCGATCCTTGGGGACTGCCTGGGGCCCTGCAGTCCCAGGCTTCACCAGGGCCTCCCTGTGTCTTCCCGTCCTCCTCTTCTCCTCGCTGCTCTGTGCCCATGTTTCCCCTCAACAAGAGCCCAGCCCTGCTGGGTCAGAGCCACCCTAGTGGCCGCGTCTTCGCCTAGTGAAGACTGCAATGACCCTCTTTCCAAACAAGGTCACACTCTGAGGTGTCCTGGTCGGGCTTCCGCTTATCTTGGGGTGCGGAGTGCAGGTGAGCCCGTCACCCACAGGGCAAAGACCAGGGAGATCTCCAGAGAGGCGGTTCCACGAGGAAGGACTGGGAAAGGAAGCACTCGCCGACTTGTCTTCGCTGCGACCTCAAGGGGAGCCGGGTGCTCGCACAGCAGACAGCCCGCACCAAGTTCACACGCTGGATTTGAAACGAGAGGCTGTTTTACGTTAAACGCTGGTCATAACGGCGGCAACAGGGGGTCACAACTTCCCTCCCCTCTCCCCTCCTTCTTTCATTTCTGTTGAGCTCCTACTAGAATTCTTGTTTCCAGTGGTTTTAAATGACCAAGTGTACAACTGCACATTCCTCTATGTGCATCTTAGGAAACGCAACAATTTCATTTATGAGAAACCTTTGAGCGGGGGCTTTTCTGTGTGCCCAGATTTCTAAAAGGACTCGGAGCTCGTTGCTCATCCTGTAACGTAAAATAAAGTGCAGACTCTCTCCTTTCGGACATGTGACACTTTGAAATGACCTTTCCAGTGACTTGTTGGCATGTTGACCTTTTTCTGGGCAGCCTGGCCAGCTGGCGGGGTGTCCGAGGGAGACGCGGGTGGTGATGTGTGGCGGGGCGGGAGCAGGCAAACCCCAGACCTGGCCGGGAGACCTCTCCCGTGGAGGCCTACTGACTCCCGCAGTGTGAGAGCGCCGGCTCGCACCCCTCCCCGGGGCCGGCGGCAGGAACCAGAGTCAGCAGGCGGCTCACCAGGGGCACGGCCACTCTCTTCAGCCCGCCATCCTGCTCAGAGCTTAGCCATGCACCTGCCCTGCCCTCGTTGGGTCTTGGCAACTAAGGTGATTAACAAGAAGCCAGGGGACAGGGGGACGCCAGCTGCTCGGACTGGCAGGGGGCAGTAGGCCCCGAGCGGGGGAGAATGACAGGTACGGAAGCAGGCGGGAGGCCGACGAGGCACAAGGTGAAGGGTGGCCGCAGACCCCCTGGGTGCAGGGCACATAGCACTGTCCAGAAAAGGCGGGATCTGAGGGTGTCAGTGTGGGGCGGCGGCTCCAGAGTCTTGGGACATTCCGAGCTGGCAGCCAGTGTCCCTCCAGGGTGGGTTCCCACAGCCCCGCTGGCCTCGGCTGGTGGAGGCTGGCACCGGAGGCAGGAGGCGTGGATGGCCCAGTGCAGCCCAGCCCTACGTACATGGTGCCACGACGCTCGCTGACACCGTGCACAGGGTGACAGGATGACCCAGGGCAGTCAGAATCTCACTGGGGGGCAGGGGGCTGGTAAGAAGAGCCAACCGCGTCTTGTTGGTAAAAAGCCTGCACGAACACGTGACTTCACTTCGAACCCCCGCTGATGAGAGACCCGAACAACCGTGTGTCGTTCTCGTTCGCAGACTGGAGCTCACACGGGGCAGAGGGCCGCAGATACGCTGGTGGACGGTGGGGGGGGCAGTGTCAAGCCCAATCGGAGGCGAGACGCCGAGCAGGGCCTCACAGCTGGGGGAGGACGAGGGCGCACAGTCACAGCTCCAGGGGCCGTGGGGACAGGGCCCTGTGGCCTGGGGAGCTTTGGGGAGATGGATGTGCCGTGGAAAGGGAGAGGGACGCTGGCTGAGGTCTGAAGGATGAGAAGACTGAGCAGCTCAGTTGTGACCGGGACAACTTGCCAGAGACGGGACACAAGAAGGGACTTGAGAGGACGGAGCTGTCTTGGCTTCCTGAGCTTGAGAACGTGCATCCGAGCAACAACTAAACTGTAGAGAACTTGTCCCGCAGGTGCCCAAACACCAAAATCCAGTGTCTGAGAAACGGAAGAGTCATGACATCACATGTGGTGTGGGGCCGAGGTTTGGTCTGGGCTGGCCGGGCCCCCACGGCCCTGCCCCAGCGCCCCCCAGCTCCCCGGCCCCGGGCACACTGCGGTCTCTATAAATGCCCGGGGGAGAAACTTCTCAGGTGTGAGCCTTATGAAGAAAACCGTCAGAGCACCACGTGTGGGTGTCAGCTTTGGATAGATTTCACCCTGGCCGTATTCAGGGTCTGCCGCTAATTTATTACTTATCAGCCCACCCCCCATCGAGAGCAGGCCCGATGGCAGATGAGTGGGGAGTGGGCGAGAATCTTACTGCATGCCATGTGCTGAAGCGACCTGTAACGTCTGTACTAATCTTTTACAATATAATGCTTTTCAGAGTAGATCCCAACTCTCGGTCTATCTGCTGGCTACATTATTACAGAGACAGCAGAAACCCTCACCAAGTGAGCATTGGTAGCAAACCTGATTTTGAACCTTTAACAAAAGTAAGAAATGAGGGGCACCCGGCTGGCTCAGTGGGTTAAAGCCTCTGCCTTCGGCTCAGGTCATGATCTCAGGGTCCTGGGATCGAGCCCCGCATCGGGCTCTCTGCTCAGCGGGGAGCCTGCTTCCCTTCCTCTCTCTCTCTGCCTCTCTGCCCACTTGTGATCTCTGTCAAATAAATAAATAAAGTCTTTAAAAAAATAAGAAATGAATGCAAAAGGTCTCTCTGAACACATGAAATAGAAAGACAAGTTTATTATTTTTTAGTTGCTATTATATTTCAGAGAGGGGGAGAGCAAATCTTAAGCAGGTTTCATACTCAATGCATAGCCCGACGAGGGGCTCGATCCCACGACCCTGAGATCCTGACTTGAGCCTCCCCAGTGCCCCGGGAAAGGCAGGTTCCCCTCCCTCATCTTTTCACCAGCATGAAGGGAATGCCTGTAATGCAAGGGTGGGATGGCACCGGGGCACCGACCGACCAGCATCAGTGTCTCTGATCTCCAGAAACTCTCCTGCTGAGGTTGGAGGGGACTCAGGACCCGCGGAGTCCCTGTGCTCAGCCTCACCCCTGCAACCGACAGAGGGACAAGGAGGAATCTCTGAATGGTGAGTCTCGCCCCTAAGGAAACCGGATTCCTGTCCCACCCACCCACCCACAGTCCAGGAAGCGCAGGCCTCCCGGACTTACTCTCAAACCTGGCTGGGAGGGTTCGGCACGGGCGCCCCTGGGTTGGACACACATGAGACTCCTCTCAGACAGGACTGGTTCCTGGGCTCTATTTGCGGGGAGACACCTATCTGGGATGGGGAGAAGGGGCCCTTCACCTGGACAGAGCACAGCACTCCTGGGGGGCGCAGGGCCAGGCTCAGGCAGACGCCCCACCTCCCGGCGTGGGGAGGGGGTAAAATGTGGCCTCTCCTGCCCGTCACACTTCCCACCCGAAGGAAAAATACACTCAAGTAGCGTTTCCCCAAGAGGTTCTCTCAACATTTAGTCAGGTTTGAATAGCTATAACACATTTTCCCATTCTGAATCCTAACATTCCCGAGAAGCCCCCTCCATCCCTTTAAAGAAAAGCTCATAAATACAAGTGTTGGTTTTGAACCTTTAATAAAAGTAAAAAATGAATGCAAAAAGAACACAGTGCTGAAAACTTAGTATGAGTGTGAATCTCACTGGATGTCTGTATCTGGTATAGTGCAAATTTTGTTCGTAACATTTTACATTTTTACAAACGCAAATCACTTTGGTTCATATACTTGCTATAAAGTATTGGCAAAAAAATTCTTCAGATTCACATTTTTTGGCTACATTATTTCTAACAGATAGATTTGCTTCCAGTTTCAGAGAAAAAAATACTTACTGTTTGTACATGATCAAGTATATTTTAAAGATTCAATTACTGCTTTCACTTAATAACTTCTGGTTTTTCATAAAATGCTGACCTCTTCTTCGAAAAATCTTTTCACACAGCTAATCATCCAACTTCACTTTCGGAAGACGTGTCAGGGGTCAGTGCCAAGTTCGGAACGATCCCGTTTTCTTTTCACAAAGTTCCTCTAACACAGATTAGCTACACAGTCACCTACAATTTGCTCCAACGTGTTTTTCTTGGAACAAAGACCGAACAGCCGTAGCAAGGTCATTGCACGAGCGGAACCGAGGGCGCACGTCCCCAGCCGCGGGCGCCGGGCCCTCCGACCCCCCGTCCTGCTCACTGCCCGTTTCTAGTCAAAAGGAGTCTCGTAACGAAGTCACTTTCACAGAATTTGAAACAAAAACATTTAAACTGCGAAGTACAAAAACGCCAGGGCTACCAATCCCGCACATCTGGAGTATCTGAAAGGACCGGGCTCAGTGGAGGGCACAAGAGTAACTTCGTAACTGAAAGAAATTATTGCTGAGTTCCGCCTCCGCGCAGCACTGAAATGAATGGAGAACCCTCTTCAACCTCTCATACGTTAAAAAAAAATAAATATTTAAGAGAATACAAGGCTCAGATTGGTTTTCATATACATTGCACTTAACGTTTGAGACCCAGTCCTTGCGAAGCGGGTCCGGGATGGTCTATGCCAGTCCGTGAAGACGTTGCGCTCACCGCGATCTCTGAGTGTTTAGAGACGCGCGGCGCTCCAGGCGGCGGCGTGCACACGCGTCGCTTACGAGGCAATCACAGATTGCAGATGCCACGGGCCGTGGACGCATCGCCGTGTCCGTGCTGGCGCATGGGGGGAACCACTCACGACTCCGGCTCCCTAAGACCGAGACACTCGGCAGACGGGGACGCCCTCTCAGATTACGGATCTGGGATGGAACTCCGCGGGTGTCGCGGTGAGGACTCCGGAGGACCGCAGTGTGGACCCGCGGCCTTCACCGCCCTCTGCGCTCGGGGAGATTGTCGGCACAGACTCGGCGGGAGGAAGGAGGGCGCGGCTGTGCGCCGCGGGGCACACGCGTGTGAGGCGCGGGGGCGTGAGCGTCTCGGCACTGGGGCCTCCCTGCGCTCACCGCCACTTCTCGTCTTACCAACCCTATTTTTAAAAACTTCTGGATCAATGTTCCTATTTTTTCACACTTCACCTTTGTTAAGCACCGTCGAGCTTTATCCCTGTGGGCAGCGATACAAAACCAACAGCTGGTAACTGGGCTTTAGTTCAAGGCTTTGAAACATGGCAACCTGCTTTAATAACGTAAGTGAGATCGGACACTCGGGAAGCCGTGCCCGCCAGCACGCCTGTGCCCGCCTGGGGTCGCGTGTCCAGAGCGGACACGGGCACGGACGCGTCAAGCAAGGTTCCCTTTCGAGAGAAGCGGCTCTCCTCCCTGCGCTATTCTAAGACAGGTGAGTTATTTTTCCGGGAGTCACGGGGACAGTCGGCCCCATCTAAATGGATCACTGAGGAAAACAGACAAATCTCTGTCACGATCCGATGTCACAGACTCTCTTCCCCAATCGCGCTCTTCTCCAGTGGATCTGAAGACTCAGTCGCTGTGTGGCTTTTCAGGAGCCGCCTACATGGAGAGGGAGCGAGAACATGAGCGCTGCATGCACGTGCCAAGAAGTTCTTCTGCTGGAGGGGATGGGGACAGGAAGGGGAGCCACTGGTGCAGAAGACAGGCCTCCCCGCACCACCGCGGTGACCTCCTCACCGCCCTCAGCTGGGAGCCCCCAGCCCCGCCAGGTCACACGCCTGCACAGCAGGGAACGCTCTCCCAGTCTGTCCGGGTGGGCGGCCTCGGTGTTGCCCCAGGACAGGGCCCAGGCCTCACTCCCGAGCCCTGCTGGGGCCCTTAGGGCCTGCTCGCAGCCCTACAGACCCTCCAGCTCTCCAGCCCCTCATGGCCCTCTGCCGCCTCGGGGTCAGCAGCACCTAGGCCGCGCCAGCATTGAGGCAGGGAACCTTCCTCAGGACCGCGTATTTCATTCTCGGGTCCTGGCGTAGTCAGAGACAAATGTCATTTCCCACACCACCACCCGATCGGCAGGCTCCCCGCGCTGCTGGCCGCTGCAGGGCACGCAGACGGCCTCCCCACTGCATGCACACAGAGGACTCGCTCAGGGAGCGGGCGGCCGGCTCTCCCCGCGCTGCCCTGGGTGTGCCGGGCACGGGGCGAGACTGCTGCCGTCCTGAGACTCGCGTGCGCACAGATCCGGGAAAGGAGCCAGGACAATCAGAGAGGCGGGCACTAGCTGGACACTCTGCGGCTGTGGCGGGAGGACAGTGATCTAAGGCTAAGGTTGCCCCAGGAAGGTGGCAGCCCTCAGAAGCTCAGTTGGGGTCTTGGCTGCGGTCGACGCAGGGGTGGGCATACATCCGCAGGGCCCCCCTCTGTGCACGGGCTCCGAGAGCGCCCAGCGAGCCTCCCTGTTTCCCCACCCACACCCTCCACAGACTACAAGTCCCTACGCACATCGCCTCGGTTCCTGATCATAGAAGTAATGCTTTTGCTATCCTTTTTTTTTTTTTTTAAGATTTTTAAAAAATTTATTTATTTGGCAGACAGATCACAAGTAGGCAGAGAGGCAGGTAGAGAGAGAGGAAGGGAAGCAGGCTCCCTGCCGAGCAGAGAGCCCGATGCGGGGCTTGATCCCAGAACCCTGAGATCATGACCTGAACTGAAGGCAGGGACTCTAACCCATGGAGCCACCCAGGCGCCCCTTGCTATAACTTTTTTAATGAAGACTAGAAAAACCCAACGTGTGCTAAAAACCATGCACAGTTCTACTTTCCAGAAGCAGCAGCTCCTAACCCGTTCCAAATCCCATCTCCCTGCCACGCCCCCCAAGAGGCTGGTCTCCTCAAGTGCTGCCCGCCAGGTCCAATGGGCCCCGAGCTGTAGAACGGGAATGCAAGCTGGCTCCCACTCCCAGGCATCTGTAACTCCCCGAAGCAATGAAGCCAGAAGCTGCTGGAAACCGCGCTCCACCACGGAGCCCTCTCCAGCACCAACGCAGCCAGGAGCACAACTGAACACCATTTCACACATGCTCACTGGTCCTGGCTCTCCACCCAGAGAATGGGGACCTTGCCGTCTCCCTCCCCTGGAGCCGCCAGGAGCGGCCACCTGCCACCAGCAGCTCCCGTCCTGGGCCACAGCACAGCTGGCAGCTGGCCCAGAAGAAGGAAGCCCCCACTTCCGACTCTGCTAACTTTCCCTGTGGCTGGGACCCAGGGGGAGTTCCCGCACTCCCTCGTGGATGGAAACGATGGCACGTGGGGCACAGAGCCTTGACAAGTCCGGTCATTCTCATGACCTGGGCGGGAAGGGGATGATCACACCTCGAATTTCAAGACACGATAAGAACATCCTTACAGAAGATCCCCCACTTCTAAAGACTAAAAAGGAAAAATGAGCTTCACTAAGGAGAACCATAGCCCTGCAGTTAGCTAGTTTTATCTGTAACTTTTCAGCTAAATTTTAAGCTTTCTGCCACAACGACCCTAAGGGGCACAGCAAGGACCATTCACGAACACACTCTTCGAGCAGCATTTTCGAAGGTACAATTTGCATGACTTCTAGAAGACGTTTCCTCCCACCGTTTCTAGACGCTTAAAACTCGTGCCCGTGGGAGGCGCATCTCTACCGGAGACACGTGTACGTGCTGAGCCTGGGTCGAACCTTCTCCATGAACACACAGCAGCATCCCACAGCAGCCCGAAGCCACAACCTTTGGCGTGCCGAATGTCATACAAACGTTCATTTTATGAAGTCACCCTGGCTGACGACACTTTAATCCCAAAAGCCTTTTCAGGAGTTCTCTACTGAAGTTACTGAAACAGGAGCCTCACAGCAACAATCACTGGTGGACGGATGGCGGAGAGATGGTGGGCCTGTCCGGTTATACTCGGAAAACCAGTCAGTGGGCTGGGTGGGGGCGGGAAGCCAGCCTCCCCGGCACCCATGTGAGGCTTCACGGGTCTATATAAGTCAGCCAAGTCCTCTGACCCTTATCAGGGCTGCGAGGAACCGTATTTTCATCAATTCCCCATCTGGGCACTGGCTCCACGGAACTCTAAGGGCTGGAGGGAGGGACGGGGAGCTCCAGAGCCCATGGGACACGCTGCACATTCCGTCTTTCTGACAGAACCAGCCCAAGCAGCCTCCAATTTGACCCCCCC
>RCUC01148185.1:0-52316 GCA_003697995.1 Taxidea taxus jeffersonii
TCAGATGGGTTTTTATCACAACCATATTGCTGATGATACCTAATCATACCTAAAATCATTGTCTGACTCTTATATAACATAAACATCCTGAAAATCATGGAATTTTATTTGAGCCTGGTGATATTTTAAATTCTTTTTTAAATGTATTCCAACTGAAAATAGAACAATTTTCTATGGTTTAATATGAGTCTTCTGTTTCCAAAATTACAATGGCCTAGAAATTGTCAAATTCTCCTGCTATAGAACATCTAACAAAATAATTCAAAATACTCTTTCAAACTACTAGATGAGCTTACACAAAATCAAGGAAATGGCTCAAGTTAGGAGTAACAAGGAATTGAGGACCATAGATTTAAGCCAGCACTGGAACTAAAAGTTAATGTGGGAGTATATGTAGATCTCACATTACCTCCAGCTTCAAAAATAAGGAGTTGAACAAATTACATACAATAATAGCTATAGCAGAAAAAGACACTCCGTAGAGGCAAATAGTAATATTAATGAGGTGTCATGTTTAACTTAGATTTAAAACTAAGTGGATTCTTTTTGTAAATAAGATCTTCATTGAGACTATGTGGTCAAGACTGGCCTTCAAATATTTTGCAGTCTAAATCTACTATATTTGTTCAGTTCAAAATGCATAAGCCAAGAATTACAATTTCTATTAGATCTAAATCTTTTTTTGCCCAGGTACTTTGAAGAGGCAATCCAAAAATCTACCTGGAAAAATACATACCCAACACAAATGTCAACATAAATAGGCTCTCAATAAAAAATATGCCAAACACAAAGGAAAACAAACTACTACAAATGAGAAGAATAAGAAATAGCATTACCAGAATTACAAAAGTTCAGATATTGAAAATGTTCAAAAAAGAACACTGAAGATATATGCTCAGAAATTTAGGAAAATAAGAATTGAAAATATATTAAGATAAAAAGATTACCAGAAAATAAAAAGGGAGATTAGATATATTTAATAAAAACCTAGGGAAAAGGTATTAAAAAGTCAATATAATTAAAATTAAAATTAACAATTTAATGAGGTATTAAGTAACAGTTTGACAGGGCTGAAGAGAATCAGTGAATAGGAGAAAGATCAGAAGTAGTTACATGAAATGCAGCACAGAAATAAAGAAACAAAACATATGAAGGAAAATGTTAAGAGACATGGAGAATAAAGTGAGAAGATCCAAAATATTTTTTTAAATAATAAAATAGAAACAATAAAACAATTACATAGAAGTAATAGTTAGAGAGAGAATACCTGGTAATTTCCTAGTATTAAGTGTTGAATAATAACATTTGGAAGGCAAAGAGTTCCAAACAACATAAATTAAAATAATTCTTATCTAAACAAATCATGGTGAAATTGCAAAGTACCAAAAGATCTTAACAGCAGCTGCAAAATAAATAAATAAATAAATAACAAAAGCATGATGAGAATAAGAAATTCTCAATGAGAAAGAGAAACAATGGCAACAAGAGTAAAACTTATCTTCAAAATTCAGAGAGGAAATAAGTGTCCAGTTATATTAGTCTCTCAGAATATCTGTTTTCAAGGATGAAAACAACATTTTCAGACAAAAGAAAAAAAAAAACCTTTAATTCAAGAACTTCTAAAGGACCTAGCAGAAGAAGAAGAAATATATATATATATATTCCAGAAAGAATATCTGAAATAGAATTGAGACTGGTGAGCAAAAATAATAATCATGCATGTACATCTAAAGATAAATTAGTGGTATAAAAATTAACAATAATTGGTTTTGGCTTATAACAAAGCCGAGTTAAAATAGCAGACAATAGTTGCTTGTAGTGACCCAAGTACCCAGGCTCCTGAATGTCATTCTCTCCATTATTCAAGATATTCCCCTTTTCCTCTTTCAGTGATTCTAGCTCTATTTTTCTTCCTGTCAATATGTTTGCTTCAGCCTCAGTGAAGAAAGGGAATACTAAGAGTTAAAGTCATCCTATCTCTTTATATTACTCCAGTGTTATACAAAGAGGTTGACTTTATTAAATATTCATTTGAATGTTCATAGTAAACACTAGAAGAATAGAAATCCTTATAGAGTGGAGAGAAAAATGCAATTTAGAAAAAAAAGTCATACAATCAAAAAAAAAAAAAAAGGAATCATTCTGAGGGGAGAGAGGAGCAAAACATGACAAATAGTACCTAATGAAAATATAAAATTTGAATAAATGTATGTCATTTCAATAAATGTGCTGGATAATACAAAATAACTATACATTTAATAAGACCTTTTCTCCCTCCTTCAGTCTCTGCCTGTCTGTCTCTATTTCTCTTTCTCTTACTCAGACACACACGCAACCACACAAATTATGGCTAAAGAGATTTAAGGAGAGTTTTGTAAGTGCCCTTGAAGGAAGAAGATGGATTTTTTCATTCATTTCTTCTTCTCCCTGGCTGAAATGAGAATAAGATATCTAGAGCTGAAGTAGCTCTCTTGAGCTTTGAGATGGAAACAATATATTGAGGCTGACTGAGCAATAAGATAGAAGGTAAATTGTTTCCTCACAACATGGGGCTCCATTCCAGCTCTGGTTGCCTCCCTTCAGATTTTGTTTTTACAGTTGTGACCTATCCTTGGGAATGAGGCCTGCATTGCCTGGGAAGTGAACTTAAGACCATCTGGACAAGGAATACCAGAGTCACAAAGACCTGGAACATAGTCCAGAGAAGGGGAGGGTTCCAGATAGATCATCCCCTTGACTAGAAGAAAAAGACTGCTAAAAGGAAGCCAGAAGTGACCATCTAAAGAAGGAATTCTTAAGGCAAAAACAATGGTACTTGGGCCTAAAGGGGTGCAGAAAGCCCCACATAGTTGTGATGAGGAATAAATAATGTAGGGAAAGTATATAGCTCAATATCCAATATAGAAGAAACACTCCAGTTTGATGATAATTGGGTGTCAGACATTGTACTGAATACAGAGCCAAGACTGACCCTGAACGTGACTTCTGACATTCCCATTATCTAAGTCCTTTTTTGTCCTCTTCTAATACTTCTTGCTCTAGCTTTCCTCCTGTCAACATTTTTTGTTGTTTGGGTCTAGGAGAAAATAGTTTTAGCCTCTGCTAAGAAGACAGTCTCTCATAGGGCAACATGGTAATGGAATTGTAAGAAATGCTCACCTATGAGAAACATTTATCCTACTCTAAACTGAAGCTACTCTAAGTGAGGCCTTATGTAGCAGAGTACTACAGCTCTTGAAAACAAAAGATGCACATAAATTCTCAGTCAAGCCCTAGACTTCCAGGAATGATTAACCGCAGTGAAACATGATGACCAACAGTGTGAAAAATATATAAGCCTTGGTCCTACAAATTCAATCAGGAACAAATCCTCAAGCTAAATTCTTAGATCAAACTGAAGCTTTTTGAAACTGTAGCCTGTGAAGGATGGTTCTTGGCGGTCACCTGTAAATCCAGTCAGCCAGCTAATTAAATTTCCAGTTCCCAAAATGTTTCCAATAAACAGAACCCAAAATAATAATACATTTTTATATTTCCTCAGCAATTTACAGACAAACATATTTATAACAATTTCTTGTGGCCAACAATGGCTTTATAAGTTCTAACTAGTATCTTTGTGTGACAAAAACCCACTGGAATTATTTTATCATTTGTAGCGCTTTTGCAAGGATTTATAGATGCTACAAAAGAATTGTCTTTATAGAATTTTCTACCAACAAATATTTTTCAGTCTTTTTGCAGGAAGAATATTATAGAAAGAAACTAATTTTATCCAACTTTTGAAAAATAACCAATTCTTATTTATATAATCTTTAAAATTAACATAATATTAGCTAAAATTGGAAGAAATGCTCAGAGTCTCACATTCATGGTGAAATTTGGTATCATCAAAGAGCATGATTTCTTCTTTGGGAGGCTGACTGGACTCACTGGAAATGTCATAAGTCCTCATAGCTAGAGCACCAGAGAGTGAATTCTTGCATTATTTGGCATGTGGGAATCCCTCACAAGAGTAACAACAGATGATTAAAGTTATAATGCCTCAAACTTAGGAATTTACCAGACCTGTTGTCTTCCAGATACATGGAATGTTAGAACTGCAGACCACCTTCAGGATCTCCCAATTCCAGTGGCATATTAGAAAAATCTGAAGAGCTTCCAAACTTACAGATGCCCAGAAGCATCTCAGAGCAGTTAAATGAAAATATCTGAGGATAACCACTAAACCTTGGTAAATGCTTAAAGTCTTCCAGGTGATTCTGATGTGCAACAAGGCTAATATTCGTCTTTTAGCCAAAGTCCTCAATTTACACAAGAAGAAATCTAGGGATTCTAGGTATCAGTTGATGGTAACAGGTTTATTCTCTTATTTCTCCTGTCATTTCCCTAATAGCTCTGCATATAGAAATTAAAAACTCATCAGCTCAATACATCTGTATCCTAAAGGGGCAAATTTCAGAAGCTTCTCAGATCCCACTACAAAAAGGACTTTGTATTTTAACCAAGCATGAAGTCAGACTTGTGAGAATCACAAGTCAGAATGCAGACATGTAAAACAATAGGAGATCCATGCACTAAAAATAAAGTTATTCTAGGGAGCCTCTAAGATCCCTTTTCAGTATACCAATCTTTGTTGAATTTTCATCTTAAGATTCAGCTTCATTCACAGTGGGCTGATGGAAAACACAATTCAGCACTGAGAGAAACTCCAATTTCTCTATTATCTGTGGGAAGATAGATTCAGCCCTTACTCATCTTATAAATTAACATATATGTATTATGTGCTTCTCACGGACAGATCTCAGTATTGTTGGATATAATCTCTACACTAAAAGAACACATAATACCACTGAGTATATGAAACAAATGGAAGAAAATTAACTGGATTGTCTGAACTCATTCTAGGTGCTCAAAATTGTTTATGGTGATTGAGTTGTTGATTCATTATAACTCTTAATTTTCCAATAGTCCAAATTTAATGATTCAGGTAATTTAATAAATACAAATTAGGTCATAACATTAGATTTTTCATTCCCCTACCCATAGGGTTTTTTTTAAAAGATTTTATTTATTTATTTGATAAACATAGATCACAGGTAGGCAGAGAGGCAGGCAGAGAAAGAGAAGGAAGCAGGCTCTCCAAGGAGCAGAGAGCCTGATGCGGGGCTCGATCCCAGGACCCTGGGACCATGACCTGAGCTGAAGGCAGAGGCTTTAACCCACTGAGCCACTCAGGCGCCCCCATAGGTTTTATTTTCTATCTCCTCTTGATTACTAGCCCGACTTCTGAATAGTTCTATCTGGACATGAGAAGATGGACTATTAAAACAATATTCTGCATCCTACTCTTCCATCTCTTCTCCTATTAGTTTACCACAATCTCAAATTGTGGAAATGAAGAAAAACTTGGATTACATGGATGGATCCTGCTCTCTCCTCTGACAAGTTTCCCTGAAGGAGAGGAGCCTCTTTATTTACCCTACAGTTCTATCAAAGGGACCTATCATGGTTTCAGGGCCAGTAGCCCAAATCACCTTCCTACTCTTTTTGGTGCGAAACACACATCTGTTGAGTTCCTCTAAGAACATTAATGCTGCCCCAGGACGTGTCTGTATCATCATAACAATTTTACAAATAACTGTTTCATATAGAGGTTTTGACATCGTGATTCTGTAGCAGTTCTGCCAACATCTGCAGAGAACTAGCATAGTGACTGTTGGAAACTGTCTCAGGTTATCTTAAAGCCTAGTTTTCTGATACAGGGAGACAAGAGGGATAATACTCTGAGAAACTGATCCTGGAAAACTTGCCTATGACTCACCCTTGGTTATTAGTCAAGCATGTATCAGAGTCCCACTTATAGCCATGTTCAGACAAGTGTGTATATACTGCATTTACATTTGTTGTCCCTGTTGATGACTTTCTATCAATTGCTAACACCCTTTTAAAAATTGCAAAACACATCAACAGTTTGCAGAGAAGTTCATTGACCTCAGAAACTAATTTCTTTTCCTGAAAAGTACACGAAACACTGTATATCCGGGGTGCCTGGGTGGCTCAGTGGGTTAAAGCCTCTGTCTTTGGCTCAGGTCATGATCCCAGGGTCCTGGGATGGAGCCCGCATTGGGCTCTCTGCTTAGCGGGGATTCTGCTTCCTCCTCTCTCTCTGCCTGCCTCTTTGCCTACTTGTGATCTCTCTCTGTCAAATAAATAAATAAAATCTTAAAAAAAAAGAAACACTGTATATTCATTCATTTGCTATTCAGCAACCATTATTAAGACCCAACACTGCAAGACCAACATAAGGACTAAACTTGCCTGCTGCATACCTGTCTTGATTAAAATTCTTCCTTAGGCTCGTTTTCTTTTTTCCATTTTGTTACTTACTCAAAGTGTATTTACTGCAGGAAACACTCAAATTCAATTTGGAATAATGGCAGTCTGTTTTGGTCAGCATTTCCAATTGTGAGCCTCATCATTACACATCACAGACATGTTTCCTCACTAACTGAACTTGCTATTCAGCCTTTCTTCATATCTTTGTCATTGGCATTACTTTTTCATGTCCTTTCTGTCCACCATCCTTATCCCTCAGTACCAAGTTTGATACTAATCTTCTCTACATAGTTTATTTGACTACCCAGGCAACTGAAATTTCTTTATTGAATGTCAATTGTACATATTACCTATATTACTGCTTTGACATTGTTACAATTTAATTGTGAAACATCTTAGAGTGCAAAGCATTCTACCACATGATGTTAATTTTGTGACCTAGACTCTAAGTGCTGTAGAAGTGATGAGAAGAGAAAGATTAATAAAAGATGTTTATGTTCTCATTTATTTCAAGCACAGATTAAAGCAGATGTTTCTAGATGTAAAATCCAGGGCTTCTTTCAACTTGGAAGTTGTGCCAACTCCTGGATAAGGATTTTTTTTTGCCAAGAAGCAGAGAAGTGATGAGTTTCCGATGAGTATTTCTAAGTCTCCTTTAGTGGAGGCAGAAATGAAAGGGAGCAGCTGTTTATCATGCTTTATTGAGACTGCAAATTTCATCATTTAAGCACTGAATTGATTAATTCAAAACACTGCATTGAGTGTGTTTTCTGAAAATTGATGAATATGCAAATAGGATTTTGGAGGAAGTTTTAGTCCTCAGAGTAATTGAAGAAGAATTTTACTGTCTACCAATATATACCTATTTAAAAGGTCTTGTACAGATGCAGATATTTAAGATATTACTGATGTCTGAGGTAACATAGTTGTTGAACTGCCTCTCTTAAATTCTTGCTTTTCAAATTTAAATGTGCATGCAAATCACTTGAGGATCTTGACAAAAACACAGAGTCCTGAGAAGTCCTGAGATGTGGCTAGGATTCTGCATCCCCAAAAAGCTTCCAAGTGATACAGACCATAGTTTGAGTAACAAGGCCCTAAACCACCTTTCTCCCACTGACAATGAGGCACATTTCTCCTCTATGTTTCACTAACCTGAGAGCACCCTCTACTGAAGCTAGGGAGGTGCCACCACATGTTCAAGGTCAAGGAGGTATTTTCTATAGTACAAAATCACTTTTAATGCATTTCCTTGAGAAGTGGTGCTATAGACAGTGACTAAGTGTAGTTGAATCATTTAGCCCATTTTTCTTTATTCTTTAAACATTTATTGAGTGTTGTCTATGTGTAAGGCATAAAAACAAAGACAAATAGAATCAAGTTCATGGTTATGAAGTTAGCTTGTTTCCCTTCTAGATTTGAACTCAAGAATTCATAGCATTGCAGAGGTGTGTAAACATCAAGATACCAATAATTCTTAGAGTAATTTAAGGAGTAACATATTTCATCTACATTATTTATGGAGTAAGAAGAATTGAGTTACTGATGCCAGGAACAAAACCTGCTCTCCCGATCTGGGGGAGAGAGGGGAAGCCTGGGGGAAAAAAAAAATCATAGATGAAAAAAATTCAGTATAAATGAATAATAATAAGAAAAATCCTGGGAACACTAGGCCCCCAAGTTTTCCTTTTCCCTGCAAAATTTCAGTGCTGCTCACTCATGTAGTCATTAATTCCCTAGTTCAACCAACATCTAGTACATGCCAGATATTTTTCTGGGTCCTGGTAAGATTATGAATAAAACAAGAATCCTGACTATATGGAGCTTATGGAACACACAATGACTATATATAGTAAATAAATCAAGAAATAGACAAGAAAATATCTGAGAAGGATGAATACTTCAAATAAGTAACACAGAGTTAAGTGATAATGGCTAGAAAGGAGATTGTGTCAGAGAACATCTGCATGTCATTACCCACTATCTCTGGTACAGACTTTCAGTAGGATATCTGACTTTCTAACCAGGAATTCCCTGCTCATGGAGGGTATTTCCCTAGAGTTTGAGGGATGATTTTTATGAGCCCCTTTTTGTTAAATAATCTTAATCCTCGTCCTCTGAACAATTAAACTTTTTTGTAACCATTTCTCCCATGTTATCATCAAGTAAACAGACTCATGGTAACATTCCCTGATAGCCTAAAAAATATTTATGCAGTTAGTATTGTCTCCCTCCCCTAATATTGCCCTATATCTATAATTTAAGGTGATAGGTTTTGTGTGATAAGGGAAATACAAAGTATTTGACCAATACCAGAATTCCCCTAGGTAATCAAACAGGGATTATCAGGACAGGACATTGACCTTGAAACAGGACAAATGAGCAAGCTTTTCACAAGGAAGATGATGATAGAAGCATTTGGATGTCAGGGAGTTGTGGAAAAAGACTTTGAAGGGAAGGGAAATTACCGTTTGGTGGATATTCTACTGTTTGATGATATTGTACTAGGTACTTATATATGCCCAATCCAGGAGCCTATCTTTCATATATAGCAATGCTGTTCACTGAGGGAAGGAGATCCAAGATTCTAACAACTTGGAACATATCATGCTGGTAAATATCCAAATAATAGGAATACATTATGGAAGGTAAGAAGAATCACAACCATGAAGGTAGATCCTTGGTTCCTCAGAGATTCATGACCAGTACAAGGTGCTCTCTATGCTAATGTGCTCAGCTTTATCAGATAGGCTTCTACTAAAGCCAGGTTCAGACTTCTTCTCACTCTGGTCGCTACCCTGCTTTGGTACGTTATGAAGGTGGTTTTGCACCTAATCTTAGTAATTCAACTCACTCTGTTGTACACACACTATCTTTTATATATCTGAGTATTTCACTCCTACCCTGCCCCATTGACATGCCTACCCATGTCTGTCCTTTGGCCATTACAAATGAATCACATTGCAGCAAAAATGGAGATACAATGGTAAATTGGAGACTGGCTACATATGCATTGACATAGCTCTTAAGTAGATGTTTGAGTGTTAAGTCTCTATATAGTTTCTTACTCTCTTGAGTATAATGATTCAGAAAATCAAAAAGCATGTATATTGGGATTTTGCATTCACAAAGGGCATTTGAGTGTATTTCCAAAAGTTGTTTTAAATTTGTGGATTCATTATAAAATGATGGATCGAATGCAGATGTCCACTCTATCAAGGGAGCTGCTCACATATTTCAAATTCATATATAAATATTTAGAAACTGAATCTCTGTAAATAAGTAAGATGTTCACATAGAAAGCATTCAGTAATTTGCTTTATTTTTTTTTTTTACCATTATTCAATAGTAATGGTCCATACCATAGGCCAAAAGCTGTTACTTTTTTAAAGTCTCCATTTATTTGATTACTATTTGTATACAAATGGAAGAGTACCCAAAACATAAATGATACAAGTAATTCAGAGATGAAGCTTTTTTCTGTTCAGAATGTCATTATTTTCTCAGTTTTAAATGAATTGATATGTAAATGTGGTTTCTATTATCTAAAGTAAAGATGATTCTAGTATGAACAATATTAACATTTGAGATAATACCTGCCCTACCTACCTCAAAGTTAGACTCAAATAGGTTCATCTTTTGTCATCAAACAAATACGTACCGAATGTTGATTATGTGCCAAGCACTGCAGTTGACTAATTTTCTCACAAGATTGTAAACTTGGATGGTTCCTTTGTGAAATAATTAAAATTCCATACTACTTGATTAGCCAATATTCTCCTTAATTCACCATGCAGCCTTTCAAGGTAGGTATTTTTCTAGATTTGCCAACCAGGAAACAGGAACTCAGACAAGTTAGGAGGCTTGCCCATATCCATACAGGTTGTTCCTTAGGGTTGATTTGAACTCAGATTTTATCTTTCTGAGAGTCTCCTCTTTCTACTTCAGCACATGGCCTCCCACACTTACATCTGTGACCATTTACTGCATTAGTAGTAGCAGATTTGTGATTATAATGCTAACTACCCTCTGCACTAAATCTTGCCCTTTCAAACTTGGTCTTCATGAGAACACTGAAAAAGTTGGGAGAGTATAATTACACATCTGATATTAAGGCTCTTCATCATACTTACTTTCCTGAATTTTAATAACTACCACTGCCTCTTTGAAGCCAAGAACCATATCTTATTTATTTTTATAAATAAATGCTGGGTGCACAGCAGGTGCTCTGTAAGTTGATTTGAAACTAATGTTTCTGAAACTACTCCCTCATCCACATTCATAGTAATAATGTAAAGTTATAGTAAAAGTTTGCATTATATGCAACATTTCCCTGTTTAATAAATTTGTATCTAGTTGAAAAGAGATTCCCATCAAAATGATTAAAATAAAATTAAGGGGCGCCTGGGTGGCTCAGTGGGTTAAAGCCGCTGCCTTCGGCTCAGGTCATGATCCCAGCGTCCTGGGATCGAGTCCCACATCGGGCTCTCTGCTCTGCGGACAGCCTGCTTCCTCCTCTCTCTCTGCCTCTCTGCCTACTTGTGATCTCTGTCTGTCAAATAAATAAATAAAATCTTTTAAAAAATAAATAAATAAATAAAATAAAATTAAGAGCTTTGGATTTGATAGAATGGGCCTTGGATATGATAATATATTAGCAGAGCCTTGAAAACTGTAGAATTTTTGCAAATATAAAGAATTATTATTATCATCACGGAAAGATCTAGTATAATCCTGTCAAAGATCATTTCATTTTGTTTTCAGACATTGCAACACTATTGTCTGTCACATGTTTTCTGCACCACGCTATCTTCTGTTGCACACTGAAGATAGCTTTTAAACTATTGACCTCAGAAC
The DNA here is from genome assembly GCA_003697995.1 of Taxidea taxus jeffersonii. Classification (NCBI taxonomy): domain Eukaryota; kingdom Metazoa; phylum Chordata; class Mammalia; order Carnivora; family Mustelidae; genus Taxidea; species Taxidea taxus. The sequence goes on from RCUC01148185.1 coordinate 11,194, forward strand.
AATCTGGTATGATAGCAAATCTTTTATAAGGCAATTAAATTCAGGCAAATAAAAAGGCAGAAATGACAGTAAGTAAATGAAGAAAACACAAGATTAAATTATGCCATAAATTATAAACAGAAGGTGTATTGTTTTTCTGTTCTGAAGAAATGCCCTGTCTCATTACTAAATTCTAGCATACTACCACTCATGCTGACCTTACCTGCAAGTTGCCTCCTTCATGCTTCTGAAAATTATCTCCTCTGTAGAACTCCATAATATTCTTCCCAACAACCAACTATCTCAGGAATATAGAAGAATTATAACTCCTTCACACAGTTAACATTTCATTTTTTTCTCATTAGTAAGATTAAGCCCACAGTATCAGTCTGGATTTTAAGTCACAAGCAAGAGAAACCAATTAAAGCTGATTTAAGCAGAAGAAAATTTTGTTTAAAGAATATTAAGTAGTTCATGAATCACCCAGAAGGATGGGCCACATCTGGGGATAGTCAGACAGTAATGATGCTTAAAATTATGCTGTAGAACTTGCCTGAGAAGAGGCCACCGTAGCTAAATGCCTCTACTTGCACAACTAAAGACAGCAGATGGAACATAAGATGCTGTTGCAAATACTGTTACCACCACTGACTGTACAACTCAGTATTCCTTTCTGTCTTCTTTTTTGGATCTACTTTGCTGAGAATATACTGCTGAGTCAAGCCTGACAGGTTCATCTGATTGGCAGTCTTAAGTTGTGCATCCAAATTCTGGCTGCAAAGAAGTCAAATATCAGGCAGGAAAGCCAGCATCTATTTTGTATATGAGATAGCATCTCTGACTCTTACCAAGCCTCACTGGGGTTCAGAGGCTGGGTTGTCACACAGAAAGACAAATATGCCCTACCACTTTATGAACAACTTCCTTTGCTACAAAGCAACTAAAAGGGATTTGAATTGACAAATAGGTAATCTTTATTAAGAAGATCATAACCTAATACCCTAAACACTTATCACAATGAACATTGTGATTCATTATCACAATACCTTTCACAGAATGCTATTTTGGTATTGTATCAGAAATTTCCCTTTATTGAAACATTTTTTGTCAAACTATTTACAATTGTTGCATGTAAAAGGATTTGTAGCTCCAAGTTAGATTGAACAGTGTGGGAAATGTTAGATTAAAGGCGTTTCTTTCCTAAAAATCACTGTAGATCTTTAATATACCTATGTACAGTATGACAGAAACCTATAGTGTATGGAATTTTTCCATTTATTGATCCCAAATCCCCTTCCTCCTTTCTTCTCGCTCACTTTGTTTTCTTTCTTTCCTTCTTTCCTCTCTTTCTTCGTACAATATCCCCCTGGACTAGTGATTTGCAGAATACCTTTGATAAATATTATTACTATTTTAGATAATTGCAAAGCAGCTGTTGCTTTTAGCAAGAATAAATGACCCTATATAAACAAATCTGTCTCAATGTTGTCTGTTTTACAATCAACTTCTATTTTTAATTATGTTGTCAAGGAAACTATAGAGAGATAGGAGGTCACTCTTTATTGCAATGTTCTCTTCAAAATTGTGTAAGTTTGATTCACATAAGGCTCCCATTTTTGTAGATTAAAAATTGCCAGTGATTAGTAAGTATATATTCATCCTAGTAATATATCTGGCATGGATAATCATAATTCATATTTATATAAAATTTTACACTTTTTGAAGCACTAACATGATATTTGAGAACTACTCACTTAATTCTAAAATATTTTACCCATTTTGAAAGGAGCTGTCTGGAAGACAGATCAAATTGGTAAGGGTAAGTGCACATGTTAAAAAATCCAGACGACCAGCTCCACTGCTTAACTCTCTCAGATATTTTGGCAGAGGAGATGTCCTAATTTTGCAAAAAGAACTTTGACCTGTGTGAATGTCTGCTTATCTGAATACCTCTACCTACTTATTAGTTTATTCCCCAATAACTATTTTACTATTTACTTTATGGCAGCTTAACTAAAAGTTGCTCAAAATCTACAAAAAAAAAAAAAAAAGATCATATTATAACTATCACCAACCAGTAGTTTATCTGCTGTGAGAGAGGAATTTCTATTCTGAAATTCCTGGAAAGAGAGAAAATGATCATCCCTAGAATAGTTCTCATTTATCATCTAAACTGTTTGGAAATTTTTCTGGTTATTTTCAATTTTACTTATTCTTTAAAATTTCAATACATAGTGCTTCTCCCAGAGATTCTTATTTGGTTGATCAGAGGTACCATTCTATTTTCTCTTAAAATTTGACTAGGGAATTTTAATTTACCACTAACATTGATAACTTTTGTCTTAAAAAATCTGGGACCCAAATCTTTCTCCCTATGGTAGATCCTCTCTATGGTCTATATCAAAGTGCCCCTATAAACTTAAATTACTATTTATAATTTAATATAAAATTGCTGTATAAATAATACTGAAAGTTTAAATGTAACACTTGAAGATTATATTTTGGAAAGTGTAGTACATATCAAATGATTGCAAAGGGCTCTTGTTAACAATTTATAAACATTTGAATTAGTTATCAGGAACTATAGCACATACATCATCAAATATCTAATACTTGGAAATACTAAGCATTAGGAATATTCAAAATTTATAGACAAATCAAGTCATTTGAAAGGAAAGAAAATAATGGAAAATATTAATTGGATATAGTTCAATATGGTTGTGATGCTAATATGAAAAATAGGATAAAAGTAGATTTAATCTAAATAATTTGATTATGGTTACATAAAGTCATCATATTAAGTACAGTCATCACAGAAGAAGAGTCCTCTATGGAAAAAAAAATTGTCTAATACAGAAAGAACGCCCAAGATGGTAGCTTAGAAAGACCCTGAACTCACCTCCTTCATGGACATGCCAAATCTACACCCAATTATAGAACAATTCTTCCTAAAGATCTGAGGGCTGGCTGAGCAGTTTCTGCACAACAAAAGATAGACCACGTAGAAGAGTACAGCAAGAGAGTTGGAGACACGGTAACAAAGGGAATGCCCACCTTCCATGCTGTAAATTGCAGTGGGGAAGATAGTGCTGAGGACCCGAGCCAATTCATCTGCCCCGGGGCACATAAAAAAAGACACAGTTTAAAAGGGAAACTAGAAAAAAAGATGGCTCTAGAACCCTGACAAAGGATGGGAAAGCTGCTGGAATTCTCTCCAGGTAGGCAGACAGGCAAGTGCCACAATTTATATTTTCCCTTCACCTTGATAGTGCAGACAGGAACAGGGTCTAGGTGCCATTGCTGGCCTGCTGCCTCAACAAGCCCCAGGCCCCTAATCCTTACCAGCCCTGAATGCCGTGGGACACAGAAAAAAAAATGTGGTTTAAAGAGCAACAGGAATATAAATATTCCTGCCCTAGAACTCTGCCAAACATCAGGGGAGCTGTTGGAATTCTCTCTAAATCAGAAGCCCTGGCAAGTTCCAGGGTTTATGTTTCCTTTCCACCTTAACAGTGAGGATGGAAACAGGACCCAGGTAGCCCAGTGGACCTAACACTTCAAGGAGCCTCAAGCCCCTAGCCCATAACAACCCCAGTCATCCTACCAAGGTGGCCCTAGCACAACAGATACCAGGATGTACCTGCTCAGTGCTCACTTCAGCTCCAGCCATTTCAGCAAGGTAACATGGACACAAGGCATGCTGGAACATTTTAGGTCCACACCACTTTGGTTCCAGATGATTGCCTGGGCTCAACCAGTGCAAAATGTCATGGGACCTCCTAGCCCATGTCTGTATCTGCTCTGGATGACTCACCAGGGTACCCCATGTGTGGAGCACCCTGGGACAACTTGGTCTTTGCCAACTCAACTCCAGCCATCCTGCAGGACACCACCTGTGTAGGACACACTGGCCCCCCAGCTTACACCTATTTCACTTTCAGCTGTCCTTCCAGTGCTTTGTCTGTGTGGAGAGCCCCAAGATCCCCTGATTGCATCCACTTCAGTTTTAGCTATCTTGCTAGGGTGCTATCTGTATAGAAAGCCCCAGGACTGTTCTGAACTATGCCTACTTCCCATAGCCATCTTATTGGAGGCCCCAAAACAGTGTACCAGAACTCCTAGCCTATGCCAGTCACAGCTCCAGCCTGTTGAAGTCCAGGCACACACAGCCAGTACAACCACAGGAAAAACATATGGGACACCATAAATCATTCCTTTAAGTTTAAGAAAAGTTTTGTTCCACCAAATTCATTAAAACAATTCCAGAGAGTCATCAAAATGAAGAGATAGGGGAATATGCTTCAAATGAAAGACCATGACAAAACCTCAGAAAAAGAACCACATAAAACAGGAATAAGCAGTCTATCTGATAAAAAGTTCAAAGTAATAATTGTAAAGATGGTAACCAGACTACAGAGATGAGTGGATAAACACAATGAGAACTTCAACAGAGAGACAGGGAATACAGAAAAGAACCAATCAAAATTGAAAAAGAGAATAACTGAAATGAAAAATACACTAGAGGGAATCAACAGTAGAATAGAGAATGCTAAATAACAGATCAGGAATCTGGAGAGCAGGGTAATGGAAAGTACACACACTGAACAGTAAAAAGAAAAAAGAATTTCAAAAAATGAGGATAAGTTGAGGGATCATTTGGACAATGTGAAGTAAACAAACATTTGCATAATAAGTATCCAAGAAAGAGAAGAGGGAAAGAGGGTTAAAACTATGGTGAAGAAATAATAGCTGAAAATTGTCCTGTCCTGGGGGGAAAAAAAAAACAAAAAACAGATATCCAACTTCAGGAAGTACAGAGTTCCAAACAAGATGAACCTAAAAAAGTAATGATAAAAAGAGAATCTTAAAGGCAGCAAAAGAGAAGCAACTAGTTATGTATAAAGGATACTCCACAAAGATAGCAGTTGATTTTTCAGCTGAATTTTGCAGGCCAGAAGAAAGTGACATGACATATTCAAAATGTTAAAAGGAAAGAGCATACAGCCAAGAATATTCTTACTAGCAGGCTGTAGTTCAGAATAGAAGGAGAGAGTTTCCCAGACAAACATAAGTTAAAGGAGTTTATTGTCACTAAACAGGCTTTACAAAAAACGTTAAAGAGACTTATTTAAGAGGAAAAGAAAGAACCATAATGAGAAATATAAAAATTATGAGAAGAAAACTGTCATGACTAAAAGCAAACATACAGTAAAAACAAACATACTAAAAGTAAATATACAGTATTGCTTTAGACACTAGAGCAATAAATTATAAACTAATATAAAGGTTAAAATCAAAAATAGCAAAATTTTTAAAATTAGGTAAGGGGATTCACAAAATAAATAGATGTAAAACATAACAACATATACATTGAACATGGAGGAGGAAGTAAAAATGAAGTTCTTTTAGAATGTAAAACACTTAAGTAACCATCAACTTAATATAGGCTGCTATATATATATAGGACATTATATAAGAACCTCATGGGAACCATAAAACAAAAACCTATAATATGTACAAAAAATAAAATAAAATAAAGAGAACAAAAGGCAACCATAACACTAAAGAAAGTCATCAAACAGAGAAAAAGATAAAGGAACAAAGAAGAAATTAAAAAAATCATAAAACAAATAACAAAATGGCAATAGTAAATAACTATTAATAATTATTTTAAACATAAAGAGTCTAAATGCTCTAATAAAAAGACATTGGTCAGACAGAAGGGATGAAAAAAACAGACCCATCTCTATGAAGCCTATAGGAGACACACTTTAGACATAAAGACACATAGAATCTAAAAGTGAAGAGATAGAAAAAGATACTGCATACAATTGAAAATGAGGGGGGGGAAACCTGGGGTAGCCACACTTATAGCAGACAAAACAGACCTTAAAACAAAGACTGTAACAAGAGACAAAGAAAGGCATTGTATAATGTTAAAGGGATCAAATCCACAAGAGGACATAACAATTGTAAATATCTATGTACCCAACACTGAAGTAAATATTAACAGAAATAAAGAGAGAAATTGACTGTAGTACAATAAAAGTAGAGCACTTTAACTTCCCATTCACATCAGTGGTTAGATCATCCAGATTGAAAAATTAATAAGGAAAGAGTATCTTTGAGTGACATATTAGACAAGATGGACTTAAGAGATATATATAAAACATTTCATCCAAAGAACAAAACAAAATAAAAACAAAAACAACAAAATACATATTCTTTTCAAGGGCAGAAGGAACATTCTTCAGGATAGATCACATGTTAGGTTACAAAAGAAGTCTCAATGAATTCAAGAAGATTAAAATAATTTCAAACATCTTTTCCAACAACAGTATGAAACTAGAAATTAATTATAAGGAAAAAACTAAAAAAAACACGAATCTGTGGGGGCTAAGCAACATGTTTCTAAACGGCCAATGGGTCAGTAAAGAATCAAAAAGGAAATAAAAATATATGGGGATACAAATGAAAATGGAAATACATTAATTTAAAATATTGGGAACATAATAAAAGCAGTTCTAAAAGGGAAATTTTTACTAATACAGGCAGGCCTGCCTCAAGAAACAAGAACAATCTCACATCCTTGAATCTAAAGGAACTAGGAAAACAATAAACAAAACCCATAATAGAAGGAAAGAAAGAAGAGAGATCGAAGAAAAATAAATGAAATAGAGACAAAAATATAGAAAAGGTCAATGAAAACAAGAGCAGGTTCTTTGAAAAGAAGATAAAACTCATAAAACTTTAGCCAGACTCAACAAGAAAAAAAGAGAGAGGACCCAAATAAATAAAACCAGAAATGAAAGAAAGAGAAGTAAGAACCAACACAACAGAAATACAAGGAATTATAAGGGAGTACTATGAAAAATCATATGCCAACAAATTGGACAAACTAGAAGAAATGGGTAAGTTCCTAGAAACATACAACCTTCTATAATTGAATCAGGAAGAAACATACCAATTTCTAGACACAAAATTAAATTGGTAATCAAAAAATGCCAAACTGGGATTCCTGGATGGCTCAGCTGGTTAAGTGCCAGACTCTTGACTTCAGCTCAGGTAATGATCTCAGGGTTGTTATATCAAAACCCACAACAGGCTCCACTCAAGGCATGGAGCCTACTAATATTCTTTCTCTCCCTCTTCCTCTGCCCTTCCCCTGTTCACACACTCTCTCTCTAAATTTAAAATAAAATAAAATAAAAATTCCAAACAAACAAAAGTCTAGGCCCAGATGAATTCACATGTGAATTCAACTAAACATTTAAAGAAGTGTTAATACCTAGTCTCCTCAAACTATTCCAAAAACTAGAAGTGGAAGTAACACTTCCAAACATATTTTACATGGCCATGATTATCTGGTACTAAAACCAGACAAATACACTCCAAAAAGAATAAATGAACAAAAAGATGAACAAATGAATGAAGAAATGAAAGAATGAAATGAAGAAAGAAAGAAAGAAAAGAAGAAAAAAGGAGGAAGGGAGGGAGGGAGGAAGGAAGAAAAGAAGAAAAGAGAAACCTACAGGCAAATATCCCACATGAACATAGATCCGAAAATCCTTGACAAAATATTAGCAAGCACATTCAATAATACATTAAAAGGATCATGTACCACAATCAAGTAGGATTTATTCCAGGTATGTGAAGTGTTTCTTTTTGTTTTGTTTTGTTTTGTTTTGTTCTGTTTTTTGGGTTTTTTTAAGTGTTTCAATATTCTCAAATCAATCAACATGATATACCATATTTTTTAAAAATGATGGACAAAAATCATATGATCATCTCAATAGATACAGAAAAAGCATTTGGAAAAACTCAACATCCATTTGTGATAAAGACTCTCAAAAAGTGGGTTTTGAGGAGACATAGCTCAATATAATAAAGACCATACATGAAAACGCCCAGCCAACATCATATTCAGTAGTGAACTCTGAGAACTTTTCCTCTGAGATTAGGAACAAGAGAAGGATTCCACTTTCACCACTCTTATTCAACATAGTACTAGAAGTCCTAGCCACAACAATTAGACAAGAGGAAGAAATAAAAGGCATCCAAATTGGTAAGGAACAAGAAAAATTGTCACTATTTTCAGATGACATGATACTCTACATAGAAAACTCTAAAGACTCCACAAAAAAAGCTATTAGATGCAGTGTAGATGCAGGATAAGAAAGTAATACACAGAAATCTGTTGCATTTCTAGACACCAATAATAAAGTAGCAAAAAGAGAAATTATGAAAACAATTCCATTTACAATCACATTAAAAAGGACAAAATACATATGAATAAACTTAACCAAAAAGATAAAACAACTGTACTCTGAAAAGTGTAAAACATTGATGAAAGAAATTAAAAACACACACAAATGGAGAGATATACCATGTTTATGGATTGGAAGAATTAATATTGTTAAAATGTTAATATTATCCAAAGTGACCCACAGAAACCAATAGCATTTTTCACAGAATTAGAACAAATAATTCTAAAATTTGTATGAAATCACAAAAAATGCCAAATAGCCAAAATAATCCTCAGAAAGAACAAAACTGGAGGAATCACAATCCCAGATTTCAAGATATACTACAGAGATATAATGAGACAGTATGTACTCACACAAAAATAGACATATAGATCAACAGATCAACAGAATAGAGAGCCCAGAAAAAAACACCATGCTTATATGGCCAATTAATCTACAACAAAGGAGGCAAGAATATGTAACAGGCAAAGACAGTCTCTCAAATAACTGGTTCTGGGAAAACTGGACAGCTACCTGCAAAAGAATAAAACTGGGCCACTTTCTTGCCATATACAAAAATAAACTCAAAATGGATTAAAGATCTAAATGTGATATCTGAAATCACAAAACTCCTAGAAGAAAACATAGGTAGTAATTTCTTTGACATCAACCTTAGCAACATTTTTCTAGATATATATCCTCAAATACGGGAAATAAAATAAAAAATAAACTATTGGGACTACACCTATATAAAAATATTTGCCCAGTGAAGAAAACCTCAAGCAAATGGAAAGGCAACCTACTGAATGGGAGAAGATGTTTGTAAATAATAAGTCCAATAGTGAGATAATAGCCAAAACATATAAGGAACCTGTAAAACTCAACACCAAAAAAACAAATAATCTAATTTTTAAAATGGGCAGGGAAACTGCACAGACATTAAAAAAAAAAAAAGACATACAATGATTAACAGACAAATGAAATATGCTGAACATTATTAGTCATCAAAGAAATGCAAAAAAAAACATAATGAGAGAGTCATAGGATCAAGCCTCGTGTTGGGCTCCCCACTCAGCAGAGAGTCTACTTGAGATTCCCTCTTCTACTCCCTCTACTCCTCCCACTCATGTTCTCTCTTTCTCTCTCTAAGTAAATAAATAAATCTTTGAAAAAATAAAGGTTGACACAAAATCTAGAAAAGGGAAAATATGCTCCCAATGAATAAAAGCATAATATATATGAGATATTTGCAGAGAAATGTATATAGATACATATATAGAAATGTATATAGAAAACTATAAAAGGGAAATAAAAAATTTTAAACTTAAAATTCAATATCTAAGAAACTAATTTAAGTAGGTAGACTTAAAAACAAATGGAACTGATAAAAAAATCAGTATGCATTAAAAATAAATAGAAATAATCCAATCTAAATGAAAAATAAAAACAATCATTGAAAACAACCAAGTTTGTGGGAATGGTGTAACAATAGAAAAAGATATAGAATATGTATACATGGAGTCTTAGAAGGAGAGGAGAAAAATAGAACGTGGAATAAAAAATATTTGAAGAAACAAAGGCCAGAAAGTCCTCATGGTTGATGATAGACAGGAATATACAGAATCTAAAATATTAATAAATCTCAAAAAATACATATAAAGAAAATAAATCATATTAAAGTCCCCAAAACTATAAATAATGAGAAAATCTTGACAACAGCCAGAAAAAAAATGATACATTATATACTGGGAAATAATAATTTCAATGAAGGTGTACTTTTTATTTGCAGATATTAGAGGTTGAAAAATAATAGAAAACAATTCTTAAGTACTAAAGTAAAACATTTTCAACTCAAAATACTTTATCTAGTGGGGGGAAATCCTTAAAGAAAAAAACAAAATAAAGTACATTTCTAGAAAAAGGCAACTAAAATAATCAAATAGGACAAGTCATTGCCAGGAGACATGTACTGTCAGTTACATGTGTGCATGTGACATGAATTCTCTGCTACACCCTCTTGTTCTTTAGAGTTTTTACCTAGTATCCAATCTGCAGTCATTTGGTTTGAGAAAGAAAACCTAACTAAGCCACTTTTGGAAATCAGCAGCTCCTTTCACGTATCCCAAAAGCTGCCTGTCACATTACTAACTTTAGCTTCTCATTTGAAGGACACTGTACTTGAAAGATAATACCAAAGATAAAGAAGAAAGTGGTATATAACTGAATTAAGTCTAAATGGTTTTCTTAACAAAATTTCCCCCTGGGAGTGAACAAAGCTCTAGTAACCTTAAAAGCATCTCTGACATTTCAAATCAAATGGCTCTAATACTTTCTTCCTATCTTTTAGTCATCTCTTTCTTTCTTTATATTTTTCCTTAAAATAAGTCTTCTTATGCCAATAAATCTTTGCAACCAACCTCAAATCTCTTGTCTCACAAATTCCCAGCACTGAATGAACTTAACCATTTGGCTTCTGCATCCCTGTACTTAAGCAGCAAGTGTTGCAGAGAAAGGCAAATAATCAGACAAACTGATATCTCTAAAAACTCAGTCATTATGCTCAGCTGAAGGATCACCACTGCTATATAATCCTACTCTATTTTTGTTGTTTTTTTCTGGCTGTTGTCAAGATTTTCTCATTATTTTTAGTTTTGGGGACTTTGAATATGACTTATTTTTTTATTTTTACATTTTGGATAACTATAGTATTCTTTATTTGGAAATAAGTCCTAACAATTTCCTTCCATTTGAGAATAAAGTGCATAGAAAGAAATGAAAAGTTTAGGTGTTTTTATAAAATACTCCCTGGAGACAATTATTTTATAACTTTCCTCACTCCAGAAGAGCCCCAGATGATCTTTTATCAGAGGAGTAGAGAGAGTGATTAAGATGTAACTGTAAGTATAATCTAAATTTCAGGATACAAGGTAGCTCGAGGTTCTCAAATTTTCTATCAAAATAATCTAATGCAGCTTTTTTTTTAAATGTATACCCCAGATCTCATCTATAAATTACATGATTCAGCAGGTTTTGGATGGGACCCAGGAATCCTTAGAATCAGCCCAGATAAGAGGATCCATGAAATCTGGTTATCTATGGGAGAAAAAAGAAGTGATTTAGAAAGATTAGACTATTTTATAAAAGGGAGCTCCAAACCACATTCATAATAGTCATAATTTATATAGCCAAAAGACAGAAGCAACCCCAGTGTCCAAAGACAGATGAATAAATAAACCAGATGTGGTATATACATACAATGGGATATTCTGACACATGCTAAAACATGAATAAAACTTGAGGACATTTAGGAATAAGCCAGCCACAAAAACTCATGTATGATTCCATTTATATATGAAGAGTAGTCAAATAATGAGAAACAAAAAGTAAAATGGTAGTTGCCAGGAGCTGGCGGGGAAGGGAAAATGGGGACTTGTTTGATAGGTATAGAATTTGAGGGGCTTTTTAAAAAGACTTAATTATTTGAGAAATAGAGAAAGCATAGGAGAAGAGGCAGGAGGGGAGGGAGAGAGAATCTCTAGCAGACTCCCTGCTGAGTAGGAAGCCAACTCAGGGCTCAATCCCATGGAACCCTGAGATCATGACCTTAGCTGAAATCAAGAGTTGGACACTTAACTGACTAAGCCACCTGGTGCCTCTAGAATTTGAGTTTTGCAAGATGAAGAAGTTCTGGAGGTTGGTTGCACAACAATGTGGATATACTTATATACTAAAAATGGGTTAAGATGGTAAATTTTATGTTATGTATATTTTACTAGGATAAGAACATTTTAAAAAGGGAACTTTAGTGGTGAAAACATAATTTTCTGACTCACACTTTTGCTGTGAAACAGGACTGTGCAAATATAACATACTCCATATAGTACTCATTGTTACAACACAGCTATCTTGAAAAGAAAAAAAAAATTTTTTTTAAGTTGTAGGAATAGCTCATCTCTCTCCCAGCAACAGAGACCCCTCCTGGGGTATTTTCCTATCTCTAAGGGTTCAAAGGGAAAGTATGAGTACAGATCACTTTAATAATATTCTGGATCAAACATGACATAATTAGAGGAAACTTCTCTGGTCTAAATGATTAAAAAGACCCACAGAGTGCACACAACACTGAAGTATAAATATACACTGATAATTTTGTGTTTATTATTAATTTTATTCAACACTATATTTCACAGATTGCTTTTCACAGATGAAGCTCTGAATCTAGATATTGACTCACCTTCAAGATCCAGTAGCATCCTACAAAAAAAGCTCTGTCCTGTAATTTACCAGCACCTCTCCGGGAGCTCCCAGAATATTTATGGCTTGGTGATTCATAGTTGCCAGGCTTAGAGTCTGTGCTGCGTAGTCAGTTTACTCATTAGGTTGTGCCACACTATCTCAGATAAACTCAACCGATTTATTAACAAAATGAAAGAAAGCAATCCCTGGAAACTCATCAAACATAATCTTGGGTACTACATGATCATGGAAATTGCCAGACTGACAATTGAAAAATTCACATCTCAAATGAAAATAGTAAATTATTCCAACTATAAGAACAAATAGAGAAGTCACATGGGGGTGAATGTTAGTTGTGCATGCATGGATGCACTGTGCAATTAGTAAACCATAAAAATGTATGATGTTTTTCCAAATATTGCACAGATCATAGATTTTTGTTTAATTTAGTTTACTTACATAGAAAATTGAGATGAATATATTTTCAAGAACTTTTAATTTTTTTAATTCCCAGAAGTCCAAGATATATAATAAAAATAGACAATTACCTTTCATTTCCACATGCTGAACTTTCCAGAGCACTAATAACTCAACTTAATAAACCTTTATTTGCCTACGTATAAACCCCTGGCTGCATAAATAAATAATGTTAAGTTTCTGCCCCTAAGGATTTTGTACTTTATTAGAAAGGAGATATACCAGAATCTGTCAAACTTGGTTGCACATTAAAACTGCCTGGGAGCTTAAAAAAAAAAAAATGTGGGTGGCTAGCCCTAGGCCTAGAGGTTTTGATTGAATTTACCTGAGTCTGGGCCTGAAACTGTTGTTGTTGTTGTTGTTGCTTTTAATTCCCTAAAAGATGTTAATATGCAGAATAAAATAGGCAGTTCACAACAAATCTGAGTTCAAAATATGCTTCCAGATCCATGTGGTTGATTAAATACACTGAACTTTCCCCTTTGTTTCTAATATTTTTATGAAATGACAGAAAATATATATTTAAAAAATAACAATGATGAAAAAGTTTTGTTTTTGTTTTTTTTTTTAAAGATGTCATGAGGGGCATCTGGTGGCGCAGTTGGTTAAGCTTCTGCCTTCCCCTCAGATCATGATCCCAGGACCCTGGAATGGAGCCCCATGTCAGGCTTCCCAGGAAGATGGACTTCCAGTGGAATTTCTAGAAAACAATCATTTTGCTGGAGATAAGAGTGTGGAATCACCGCAGCCCAAACCAGAGCAGAGAGAACCAGATTCAGAGCAGTTTTTCCCTAGGTTGTCTCAGAGAAGCTCCCAGGCTGCAGTCAAGAGATAGGAATATGATGTACGGTAAAGATAATAGCCTTTTTTCTAATGCACCCAGAAGAACATGGCAGTTGTGCCTCTGCTTCCCTGTGTATAGAGAGGAGATGAAGTCTTCCAGATAAACCACTGGTAACTGCTCTCTGACAAAGGATTTAGAAGTGCTCCTACTGAGAGTATTAGCAACTGATCTGCAAGAACTGTTGACTCTGCACCTCCTCATCTCATGCAAAGGGGCAATGTGAACACACATTAAAAAGCTACCTAGTTCTAGATGAGTAAAATAAACTAAAATAGTCCTCATATGAATTAAACCCCTTTTTTTATGTTGGCAAATATAGGAATCTCTGGACTGTCTGCTCACATGCCCTGTGTGGAAGCAAGGCTGTTGGCATGAATAATCTTTACATTGTAAAGACCAAAATTAGTTAGTGTGGAAGGGAGAGGTCTATAGAGGAAAAGGACCTACAAAATCATGAGAAAGAAAATCCATGACTCCCAAGGATTCATCAATGTGGCCCTTCATTTGTTACTATGAATGGACATCTAATGACCATCAGACATAGAAGGAAAACCAGTAACACAAAAAACATGGAGCAAATGAGTAAGCCAAACACATGATCATAAAGAAACAACTTTTTGAGTATTAAGAGAATTTTCAAAAAGTCTATTTGGTATATTTGGGATTATCTAAAAAGAATAAGGGCAGGTTGCTATGAATAAACATGTGCCATGAAAAAAGAGCATTGACCATATTGAGAGGGCACCAACACCAGGCTACAAGTGGACCAGAGTCCCTGCCTTTATGCTGGGGATGCCACAACATGAGACGGAGAGGACAAGAAGAGAAAAATGAAAGAATCTTACTGGATATTTTATATATGAAAAGTAGGGGATGCCTGGGTGGTCAGTTTGTTAAGCGGCTGCCTTCGGCTCAGGTCATGATCCTAGCATCCTGGGATCAAGTCCCACATCAGGCTCCTTGCTCAGCAGGGAGCCTGCTTCTCCCTCTGCCTCTGCCTGCCACTCTGTCTGCCTGTGCTCGCTCTTGATCTCTCTCTGAAAAATAAATAAATAAAATCTTAAAAAAAAAAATATATATATATATGTATATATATATATATATGAAAAGTAGGATTTTGATTGAGACCAGAAAGAATGGTAATCAAAATAATTGGTTAAATTTAAAAATATTACTGAAAAATTCTTATACAAAAAATCTACCTTCATGGATCTTCAATCAGCATCATCTTCATACTATAGCAGATCCTAAGAATTACCTTTAACTCACATTTTGTAAATGTAAATGTTACATCTAACTCTCATGAGAATAAAGATGATATAGCTAACTATTCCTTTTTCTCTTGAGAAACTTTTTACTCTTTTTTTTGTACCATGTCATAGGTTTTCCTTCTGTCTTAGAACTACTCTTTCTCATTGTCTTTTCTGATGAAATATTCTGAATTAGTGCCTTTATAAAAGAAACCCCAGAGAGTCCTAAAATCCAGGGATGTAAATTGGTTAATCCAAGCAGCATCAATCAACGGCTAAATTCTTTCAGGTGTCCATCTGATTTTTTACCTTCATCTTCTTAGAGCTGGAGAAACTCTCCATGAAATTCCTTGTAACTATGAGAAGAATTGTGATTTTATTTCTTGTTGACCTTTACCAAGAAGTATCTTAGTCAGTTTGGACTGATACAACAAAATACCATGGACTGCTTGGCTTAAGTGATAAACACTTCTTTCTTACAGTTCTAGAGGTTAGGAAGTCCAAAATCAAGGTACAGACACACTCAGTGTCTGGTGGCACTTCCTGGTTCATAAATGGTCTTTTTGCTGGTTTCACATGGTAGAAAAGGTAAAGGAACTCTCTGGGGTTTCTTTTATAAAGGCACTGATCCCATTCATAAGGGCTCCATCCTCATGATCTAATCACCTCCTAAAAGCCCTATTTCCTAAGCCTATCACATTAGGGGTTATTTCAACATAGGAACTTTGGAGGACATAGAAATTTAGTCTGTAACAACAAGTAAATTCTCAAATGCCAAATTCAGCCCTGGAATGAAGAGAGTCTAGTAACTCAAAGCAGGACCTGGTCTTTGGTATCTGTCCCCATTTTCCAAACATGTAACTGGTACCATGACTTAGTTTCCTCTCTGGCAACATTGATATAAGATGTTCAGCTTATACCTTTGAGTTTTGACTGTCTCTTAAAATTTGGCCTGGTAACTTCTCACTGGTCAGTTTTTATAGCATAAATTTTAAGATTTTTTTTTCAATGCTTTATTTATTCTCAATGGAATGGTTTTTCTGAGAAATATATATTACTATGACAGGGAATAGAAACATTGATGAGAACATTGCTTGGCACATACTGGGTCCTCAAATAATATTTGTTTCATGATAAAGAAAGAAAAGGAATGGAAAGGAAAAAGGGAAAGGAAAGGAAAAGAAAAAAAGAGAAAGAGAAAAGAAAAGAAGAGAAAGAGAGAGGGAGAGAGGAAGGAAATGATGATGCCTTTCTAGGAGATGTGAAAAAAATTGGACTTTAATTTACAGATGAAGAGAAGTCATATAAATTGGTTTGCTTGTTTGTTTTGTTTTGTTTTTAACATAGGGAGTGATATTCACATTTTTGTTATGGAATGAGGAAATAGATTGTAGCAAAGCTAGTGTTAATATAAGAGACCAATAAATGGGACTAGAGCAGTGAATGTATGAAAGGATACAAGTAGATGGAACTCAGAGGGAGTTCACTTACAGAATTGAAGAACTTGATGACTTATTGATGTAGTACATGAGTGACAGCATGAGTCAAGACCATCTCCCACATCTGTGCTGGGAGCATCCAGTAGTTGATGTTGCCCTCCTCAGAGTTGGGAAACCCTGGAGAGAAATTGTTTTGGGAGGTGATTAATTCAGTCCTCAAAATACTGAGTTTGATTTCTTTGATGAAGTTAGTAGAAATCATAGGAAAGTTCTGGAGATGTGATGAATCTGGCCTAAATCTTGGAGTCCATAAGATTTATTTGGATTTATATGTCTAAGTATACAGAATTCCCTGGAATTAACAGCATATAGATAAATTGACAGGAAGCAAAATTATTTCGTAAATACTACGTTAGGTGTATAATTGAAATAAAGAATATATTCATAATATTTGGGATACCATAGTTTTTCTACCTTTGTCAACTTTCATTTTAGTACAAACCAATATAGGAAGAAAACAAATACTCTCAATTTGTGGCACTAAAGATGTAGTAAAGAAACAAAGCAAATGTGAAGTTTAATCAGATCCTATTTATTTTCTTTAAAGTAGAACTGCATTTTTATTTCGTGCTTTATTCTGATTTTCCACTTAGGATATGGGCATAAATGATGCACTTCCTTACTCTGAGGGGTGGGTGTGTATGTGTGTGTGTGTGCACACATGCATGTGTGAGTGTGGATTAGGAATATATCATTATACAAAAGCTAAGTTTCTTGCATTTGTAGACTATGTTGGTGACACAGTATATTACTTGATGATTCCCTTTAAAAAATCTATTTCTCTTAGTCACACATTTTACATCATTACCTCCTAATAATGGCTTTTTATTTGAATGTTGGCATAAGTGTGCATGGGACATATGTATGCATGCTTACATTATGTATAGACCTTAACTATAAGACAATCCTGTGCCTTCAGCAAGCCTCTGATTTCTTCTGAACCTAAATTTTCTTATTCATAAATTGAAGGCACTAGAATTAAGTAATTTCTGATGTTTATTTTAGGTTTAAGATCAATATTTCTAGGATATAATGGCTGTAATTTAAAGCTGTGCCTGGATTTTTATCTTTTCTGTGCCTTTTTACTTTTTTCCCCACTCATGCCAGACATTATTTTTATTACCAAACCAAGAAATTTCCCACAAAGTCCTGGGAAAAATAACCTCAAAGACATATGTAAGTGCTTCTCTATTGCTACAAAATAAAGCCCAGCTCCTTTCCTTTGCATGTGCATGGGATGTCAGGTACTCTGAGCAGTAACTCCTCAGCCTTGTACAGTTTCCTTGACAGACAGTTTCTGCTCTAGAAATGC
Source organism: Taxidea taxus jeffersonii (assembly GCA_003697995.1). Taxonomy (NCBI): domain Eukaryota; kingdom Metazoa; phylum Chordata; class Mammalia; order Carnivora; family Mustelidae; genus Taxidea; species Taxidea taxus. Next base: position 29,037 of record RCUC01148185.1, read on the forward strand.
TGACCAGCACACTGATCCATCCTTCACTCCCACTGTCTGTGCTGCTTGTTGATTTTCTTTGCCAGCCTACACCCTCTTTATCCTTTCAGAAAGGGATCCTTTCATTCAAGCAAGACTTCCTCCAACTCTTAAGCCAGCCGTGGTGCTCCCTCTCTGGGCTTATGCTCTCAGAGCACTTACTTAACATCCTGAAGACACATCTTTCTGTAACCACCCTCAACACAGGCCTGTAAGCTCCCTGAAGACAGGGATTTCTGTTCTATTTTTCACTTCCGATCTGTTCTACATCAACATGAGACTTGTTCTATCCATATTTTTGGATTATTTTAATACTGACTGAAGATTTCTTCCAATTTTAGGAATCTAGCACTTGAAAAAATATTTAACTGGTCTTTAGTGATATTATATTATAAATAATATAATTATAATTATAACAGTTGTAATCTATTAAGTATTTATTTTATTCCAGATGCTGTTCTAAGTACCTTAAACATATGTCAGTTTATACCCTTCCTATAGGTAGGGGCTATCATTGTCCCTATTTTACAAATGTGCTTATAGAGGAAGTTAAGTTGAAGTGTAAAATATTAATTCAGTGGTTACTTCACTAGGTGTTTTTCATTTGGACCTGGCATACCTATTGAGTGGGTTAAATTAACTACTAGTCAACAAAAATAATAATCATATTAGGCAATATAGTAAAGAAGCATTATGCTAGGACTAGTGAAGGAAACATAGGAGTTTAAAAAATAAATCATAACCTTAAGGCATTTGCTGTCTTATAAAGGAAACAAGGTATAAAAATATTCTATTTAATAAATTCTTCTAACTTTTTCATCTTTCAGAGATTTAAGTTATGTCTAATTCATTGTTTCTTTTGGTACATCTTCAAGAATAAACAAGAGAAAGAATAAAAGTAAAATTAATCCATATGACAATCCTTGCTTATGAAAAAAATATTTCTGATATCTTAAAATGTGGGAATAATTACTTATTAAGATAAATACTAGGGGCGCCTGGGTGGCTCAGTGGGTTAAAGCCTTTGCCTTTGGCTCAGGTCATGATCCCAGAGTCCTGGGATCAAGCCCGGCATTGGGCTCTCTGCTCAGTGGGGATTCTGCTTCCTCCTCTCTCTCTGCCTGCCTCTCTGCCTGCTTGTGATCTCTGTCTGTCAAATAAATAAATAAAATCTTTAAAAAAGAACTTTAAAATAATAAAAGATAAATACTAAATAACAACATTATTGACCCTCTGACTACTTCATATATAACAAGAATGCTAGGATTAATTATTTTAATAAAATTGAAAGTGGACCTCAGTTGAACTTTTCAAGGACTGTCAAAATCAAAAGAATTATTGTTAGAAGAACAGTGTGTTTTGAACACACACTTTGATAGTCTCAGTTATTCCTGGCACATACCATTCAATTTAATTGATTTGCACTCAACCATCTGCTGTCTAATTGCCTCGTAGCCAGTGGGATTTATATAAGTAAATGAATATTAGAGATAGAAAGAATGCTAAGGTGAAGTTTATGTTTTATTAAAAATGCCTTCTTGTTCATCCACAAAAATTAGACATATTAAAATTTAGATGAATTTTTTAAAAGCCTACTTTTAAGATTTTCATTCATTACCAAGATGGTGTAACACAAATCAGATATATCCTCCTGCCCCAACATTAGAAAATGGATAAAATACATGAAACAAAGGTTTTGGAGACTTTGGACATTAGACAGATATAGGACTTTGGACATTAGACAGAGATAGGAAATCAACAGGGGAACCCTCTGATTGCCCCCGTTTACTCCCAAGAGGAGGTTTCTGTGTGATGGCACACAAGAAGAAACCTGGATGAAGCATGACTTGAGGATACAGAGTAGGGGGAGTGGGCAGGTCTGACTGAAAGTGTTTGTAAAATGGAGTACCAGGCAGAAGAGTGTTGCACAGGTAGAGAACTCCAGAAATCTGAAAGGGTTTCTCTTAAATTATCAGCTGAATACTAACCAGCAAATGCACATGGGAAAACAACTTGAAACTGGTTAAAGAAATGCCCAGAAAGATTAATGGCAACAATCCTTTGAGTTCATGCAGAGCTGAAAAAAATAAATGCCAATTCTCACCAACCAGAGCGGAAATTCTCATAATTCACAGCGTATCAGATAGAATACTCAGAAAACTTTGTCCCAATTGTAAGGTAAAATCAGTCACAGGCTAAATTCTGCCCTGGTCCTGCCTAACAGGATTCAAAGACAATAGGCAGACCTCAACTGTAAGAAATAGGAAAGGAATTCCTTCTGGCCAAAGGTAAATAATATCAGAGAGAAACGGGGATCTCAGAAAGGGATGATTTGCTCTTCATTATATGTCACATTTTTCTGCTTTGCATGTTTTGGGATTTTACATGTGATAGATACTGTGAACTCCTACGGTTCACTTGATTTATTATTATTATTATTATTATTATTATGGTCTTCCTATAAATATTCTTAAACTTTGTTCTGCAATGATTAAATTTGTTGAAAACACTGATTCTCTGAAGCCTTTCCTTAAGCACACACTAAATACCCATAGAAAAAGGCAATAGTATAAAATTCATCCTAATAAAATTGTTCTACTGGTGTTTCAAATCATGGCCAATATGTCTCTGTTAATGGCCCGTGGACCATCAACCATTATGATACCAAATATCTATTTGAAATTATATGATGTCATCAAATAGTCATCATGGTTTTGTGAGATCATACCTTTATGGTTCTTGCAACTTGTCAATTTCTATCTGGTTTTTTTTAGATTTGGAAAGCAAATTTTGTACACTGTGATGGAATCCCTGAATTCATTCATGGATTCTGTTCCAGGAGAGGTCCTTAAATAAAGATTGATAATCATGAATAATGAAAATAAGATCCAAAAAGTGTTACATGGAAATTTTGCATTGAAGCATTCAAAATATTTGTTTTGGGTATGGATACTTTCCAAAGTATAGAAGCACAATGATCAGATCTCATTCACCAGTAAGGGTATGGAATATGATGAAAGAGAAGGTTAATATTTTTCAATACTTCTGAAACTACTTATAAGATGGCTGGATTATTGGAATATGACTTTGATTAATGTATCCAAGGCTACATTAATTGTTACATTGTTACATTAATTGTTACATTGTTCTGAGTTGAGGATAATTCTTTGACTACTGGTCCAAGGGATAGCTATTATAAGCAATGGGTTTTTCAGGTATGTCATATTGCTGAGTTTGTGTCTCTAGAGCATGACCTAATATTTTCATATACATAAAAAGAAAAATGTATGAAAGCCTGGAAGAATCAGTCTGGATTCTATGTGTGCCATGTTACTGACTTCACATTCCTAAATAAATGAACTAATTCTTATATATATATATATATATATATATAGACACAAAAGTAGATCATATTTTAAGAAAAAAATCTATATTTTATGGCTTTTCTCTAATTACTCTGTTCTCCAATTGTTATTGTGGATTTTTCTCATTAGGATTCTTTGATGATACTTATTTCTTAAATAGCACATAGTATAAGTGGTGTGTCTAGATTGTTTATAAATACATAATTTATAGAAATTTAAGGGACTTTTACAAATCCTTCCAACATCCATTTTATCTGGAAGTTCAATATGCAAAGTAGGTCACCATGTATAAAGAATATAAGATTTATATCACAGAAAACCAAGGAGTTTACACTGATAATATTCATGAATGAACAGTTATAGAATGATATTTTAGAAGTAAGGATTATTATAAATTTTCAGTATTTTTGGTGTTTTCTATAAGCCAAATCAAATAAAGTTCACTTCCCCTTAAGTATTTGCTATTTATTTTGAATCTCAAATGTCATGTTTTTAATATCTTCCTTTTCTTCTGGCATATTCAGGTATTTTTATTTTATCTGGAAGTCCATAATTTAGTTTTCAATTCTAGCTGATTTATATTCTAAGTCAGTTTAAAATGTTCAGCCACAGCCACATTTGGAGATTTTATAAGTTGACAATTTCTCTTTTCAATTTATATTTCCTGCTTCCCTTCTTTTAGTTCTGTGAACATTTACAAATAGAGGACAAGGATCTCTTTATACTGCTCTTGACTACTTCAGGATACTGTTTAAAAATGTTCTAAAGTCTATTTTCTTTTCTTTTTACACATTTGAAAAAGTCTTCTGAAGTATTTTTGAAAATGGCATTACATTGAGGATTTTCTTTTATTTTTGTAACACAAGACCATCTTTGAATTAGGCACAGCTAGGTTATTTGAATCATTTCCTGGTCTTTCCCATCCTGCTGCTTATACTTTTTTTTTTTTTCCATCAGAGGGCTTGACAATTAAGTGAACTCATTGGTATGGATCTGATTGTCCAGAAAAATAAGTATTTAATAGAATTCTGAATTTGGAAGCAAATTTCTATAATCTTTCATCCGTTAAAAAAATCCATACTTATATCTCTGAATGTGGCTCTGGCCTGGGCTATAAAAAATACCTGGAAAAAAAATAATAAAATTAAACATTTAATTTTTTAAATACCTATAATTCTAGCTTCTTTAATATAAGAAGGATTGATTTACCTTTCTGCTATAAATATGCAAAAAAAATTAAAAACTGAAAACTGCGGTGCCATCTAATGGCACCGCAGGACTATTAGCCCTAACAGAAGACAAACAGTGGAGACCAGCCTTGTAACAGTTCTGGCTTGCTATCTAGACACAGTATCTTAAAAGCCAACAACCATACAGAGGAAAGGAATGTGGATGGTGGGTAGGAAAGGCTGAGGTATCTGGTAGTGATAGGGGCAGAGTTCTCAAAAAAAGGGAACTTTGCAGAAAAAGAGCTCCAGAAATCTGAACAAGGAATTCTTTTGCATCTTGGCTAAATACTCAGGTACATAAGCATGGAGTGAAGCTCCATGTTGGCTGATAGAGAAGAACCAGGTATCTGGAAGATCAAAATTCTCAGCATGCAAACCAGGTAAGCTCTAGGAAAATAATGCTGAACTCTAACCAGCAGGAGTAGAGTGTCCTTGATGATCCTTTAGCCTATTTAGGAGAGTGAAGTGTTATCAGAAGGGACCATGTGTAAGTCTTTGGGGGCAAACTGTCAACTGAACAAAGGCTACTACTTTTCAGAAAAAAAAAAAAATCCATGAATATGGCAAGTCCTGGATATCAAAGTAATTATATTTGTAGTTTATAAACCTTACCACAATGAACACATAGTTCCACATACATTCACAGTTCAATTCTATAGTTTAATGATACTATTCCTACACAACTTTTTAAAGATTTATTTATTTGACAGATAGAGATCACAAGTAGGCAGAGAGGCAGGCAGAGAGAGGGGGGTGCGAAGCAGGCTCCCTGCTGAGCAGAGAGCCCGATGCAGTACTCAATCCCAGGACCCTGAGATCATGACCTGAGCAAAAGGCAGAGGCTTCAACCCATTGAGCCACCCAGGCACCCTTCCTACACAACTTTTTCAGAAAACAGAGGGGAGGGGCACCTGGATGGCTCAGTCAGTTAAGCATCTGCCTTTAGTTTGGGTCATGATCTCAGGGTCCTGGTATGGAGCACCACATCAGGCTCCCTGCTCAGCGTGGTGTCTGCTTCTCCCTCTCTCTCTGACCCTCCTCCCCACTTGTTTGTTCTCTCTTTCTCTCAAAAAAAAAAAAAAGAGAGAGAGAGAGAGAGAGAGAGAGAGATGAACATTGTCCTGATACCAAAAGCCAAAAAACAAATTTCAAGGACATAAAACTTGGGACTAATATCCTCATGAACACACAAATTTCTTAACAAAATACTAGCAAATATGATGCCTCAAAGGTAAGTTAGTTTTATATTAGGAAAACAGGGTTGGTTTAATATTTGAATACCAATCTATATAATTCACCATATTAACAGGCTTTTACAAAGCTATAATTATCACAAAAGATGCAGGAAAAGACTTTGAGAAAGTCAATTATTTATTCATGATTAAAAAATGACAAAACAAAATTCTCAGCAAGTTCATAATAGAAGGAATTTTCTCAACTTAATAAATGGGTCCTATGAGAAACTTTCAGCTAAAATAAGAATAAATGCTTTTCTTTTAATATCAGCAAGAAGAAAATGATTCCCACTCATAATTACCAGTCCATTCATCAGTCAAAAATAAAAATGTATGGAGATTAGAAAGAATTAAAACTGTCTTTATTCACATATGACACATGAAGAAGTATGTATCTGTATATACACTACAGAATCTATAAAAAAAACTACCAGAACTTGTGAGTAAGCTAATATATGTTATACGATACCAGATATAGATATATATACAGATAGATATTTACGCTAACAATAAACAGGAATACAAAATAAAACTATGATGAGATATCACTGCAAACCTCATAGAACAGTTAGAATTCAAGACTGACAATCCAATGTTGACAGTTGGTTACTCACATTGCTTATGAGAATATAAAATGACAACCATTTTAAAAAGCAATTTAGCTCTTTCTTATAAATTTAAAAGCATCTGCCATATAGTTTAACAATTTCATTCCTAGATATCTGACCAAGAGAAATGAAAACACTAGCCCACACAGAGACATGTCATACATGTATAGCTAAATTCTTTATTCCCCATAGCCAAAATTTGGGAACAATCCAAACAGCCATCAGTAGGCAAATGAATAAAATGCTCTTACTATCACATGATCTCCCTGATATGAGGAAGTGGAGATGCAACGGGGGTGGGAGTTAAGGTGGTAGGAAAAGTAAAAATGAAACAAGATGGGATCGGGAGGGCGACAAACCAAAAGAGACTCTTAATGTCATAAAACAAACTGAGGGGGGTGGGGGGGAGAGGGGTTGGGAGAGGGTGGTGGGGTTACATTATATGTTTAAATAAAGCTAAAAAAAAAAATGCTCTTATATCATACACCTGAAGTCTAATCAGCAAAAGGAATGAACCACAGATACAACGGCATGACATAGATTGTCTCACAAGCATTATGTTGAGAGGAAGAAGTCAGACACAAAAGAGTAGATACTCTTGACTCGTTTATATGAAACTCTAGAAAAATAATTACTATCCACAGTAGCAGAAAACAGATCAGTGATGTCTGGGACTGAGGTTGGGGAGATGAGATTTACTGTGAAGGAATTTTCTGGGTAATGAAAATGCTGCCTTAATAGTGGTGGGAGTTGCCCGACTGTATGCAGATCTTGCAATTCATCAATATATACACTAACTAGGGATAGATTTTATGTAAATTATTTCTTGAGGGCATTTACTCGAACAAAAGAACTTAATTCTCAGTTTTATATCTGTTATAAAAAATTGAGAGTCCCCAAAGTTAGGAATGTGAATGTATATATTTTGATTCTGTATCTCAGTTCACCCATCAAGCAGTATATAAAAATATTATGCTGATTTACATTTCAGTAATTCAATTTAATATATTATGATGACATAATATAACTGGGAAACCCCTAGGATTCTTAGGATTAAAAATCTCTGAGTTAGATTCCAGTTCAGCTCTGTACTAGATATATTCTTGACCTTAGCCACTGAGCCTGTCCATGTCTCCGTATTCATGTTTAATAATAGAAAATATAATAAAAACACAGAAGAACCCAATAACATTCAAATAACCTAACAAATTAAAACCCCTTTATCAGAATTTTAAAGGACTATGCAAAGGTGGACTTACTGCTATGTTATCAATATTATAAAAGTAGGCATTGGATTTGCCACAACTTGTTTGAGGAGTCCACTGTTGTCTGCAACAGGAGGTGATTTATGCTGTAAGGTCAACCAAAATTTAGAGAGTGTTCAACCTTCATATTAGCTTGTGTGCATTTTGGTAAAAGAGATGAGAGACTACAGAAAAAAAATTAAATGATGGCGATTTAATCACCACAAAATATAATAGGTATCATCATCAAATAGAAAGAAAACATATACCTCTCTTTTGATTCTAGATAAGGTTTTCTTTTCCTCCTAATATACCTTAGTTTAATACTTTTCCTTAGAAGTCAGATAGGTTGATCTTTATTTATTCTAACATCTATTTATGAATAAACTAATTTAAAACTATAAGTGTTTCAGTGAGGATCCCTTTTCCATTTTCTTTAAAAGTTTTGTTCATGCACCCTTAAATATATATTGATTTTGCTATGTGTTGTTTTTTTTCTTTTTTTTTCCTGTATATAAATGTATTTTGCATTAAAATGATTAGCCAGCCATAGCAAATCTCTGAGAGAACAAAGCAACTATCTAAATAATGAACCGTGATTATGAATAATTCCAGGACAAAACAATCTACTGTCTTGTTGCTAGACAACCTGGGTCACTTCTTTAGGACTATCTAGTAAAGTAAAATTAAATTAAAATAAATAAAATCATTTTTATGGGACATTAATATGTGAATTAGAGGGAAAAGAAAAACAATTTAATTTTTTTAAATTTTTTTTATTTAAGCTTTATTTAAACATATAATGTAACCCCACCACCCTCTCCCAACCCGAAAAACAATTTAATTTTATAGATTTATTCAGTTGTGAAGAAGATGAGACATATTAACACTGAAAAGTCAAGGGGAAAAGAATTATTTAGATAAGCAAAATAGAATGTAAAATCAATAGCAGATAGAAGACTTCTATAGAAAAATTCTAGCAGCTTCCTGACAATATGATTAGCTAAATAAGAGTCATATGCATAGAGAAATTCTAAGTGAGTATTACCTAGGAAATGTTAAACCTAGTTTGGACAAATAATTAGATGCAGATGGACTGGACAAATTCCATGGTCATTGGCAAGAACTTGGCTCTCTGATGGCAACAGCTTTACAATAAACTAATGTAAGCTGCAAGCTTGCTTGGTCAACAGACAGATCAACATTTGCTCTTGGGATGGATGTTAATATAAATCTATTATTTTCCTTCTAAAAGGATTTATCTTTCTCCTCTGTTGTGTCTTTCCTAAAAAAGAGCAATTCTTTAATCTCCCTCAGCATAAATGAATGTTTAATTTTCTGGTTAACACTGCAAAATAACTTTTTTTTTCATGGCTACATGAGTTTCTTGGTTTCAAGTTGTTCTCATTTGTCTGAATCCAAAAATAGTTTAAAAGATGGACTGTGACTATAAACAAGTCCAACTAAAGAGCAATCACTTTTCAGCTATTTTGCCAAGACCGATTTCCTATCAAAATACCCTGACCATACTTTACTCATAACACAATAGAGCTATCATTTTAAATTGCAATGGATGAGACTGAACCACTCCAAACTAAGGGCACCTAATATTTCCTAATGATATGACTGCAAGTTGCCACCTATAGGAGAGAGATAAGATTATTTTAACCTATCTAAATTGAATGTCCATGATCTTTCATTTTCTTCTTATACCTTTCCTCTTTTTATCTATTCAAAATATATAAGCATAGCATTGTTTTAAGGCAAGGTTTGGGCTTGTGAAATTACATACTTAAACATTTCATAGAAAGACTTTACAACCAACTTTATAAGATTTTATAAGAGAAAACTCAAATTACACACAGTAAACTGATATTAAAAAATATACAAGTATAATTTGTGATTGCCAAAAGGATGAAACAGATGGTAAATTTGTGTTATTAAATTTTAGAAAAAATTAGAGAGCAGTAGAAGTTAAACCTTTCAATGAAAGACACTACAAGAAAGGCAAAACTTCATAGTTTTATTCTACAAATATGTTTAAGTATCTATTGTATGCCAAGGTATGGGCTATCTACATATGCAAAGATAAATAGCCTTGTACCCTGTAGTGTACAGTTTAAGGGTTGAAACATATCTACAAATTGATAATAACAGTGTTATTTAAACTGAAAAAGAAGAGATGAATAGTTGGAGCCAAACAGGGGGAGGAGACTGCCATTTGTTGAATATCTTCTGTGTGCTTGATGCATCATTTTACATATCATGTATTACAATACTCCAAAGTGTTATTATTCTCATTTTAAAGATGAATACATGATTTTTAAAGTAATTTTAAGTAATTTTCTCTAGATAAATGGGAAGGTTAAGATTTTAATTCAAACCTGCTAGCTCCAAAACCCTTTTTCCCAAAGATAGAAAATTTTAGGGGACTGCTGCCACCCTGAATAAATTCTGCACAACATATAAGTTTGCACTAATTTCTTGTTGGCAATTATCTAAAATCATGAAATGCTATATAGAAGATCTAACCTCCCTGAACATGTTTATACTCTCTCTCTATATAAATCTGCAAAGTTCCTTTACAAATGAGACACAGGAAGAGAGGAATTAACTTTATTAAAATACTTGCACCAAACTTTTGGTGCTGACCTTCCTTTTAGAAATTTCAAGCATATGTGATCTGGGGGAGAGGAACCTGAAGCTTTGAATAAGGATAGACTGAGGTGACTCTTGTGCTCTAAAGTCTAAGACTGAAATTTGGATATTGTTCCAGTTATCTATCATTACATAACAAACTGCTCTAAAACTTAGATACTTAAAATACCTATTTTATTTTTCTAAAGGTTTTGAAAGTTATAAATTTGGGCTTTACCTAAGTAGTTTGTCTCTTGCCAGCTTGGTATCATGTGCAGAGACTGGATTAGGGGATCCACTTATAGTGGTCTCTTCACTCACATATTTGGTATCCCTTGCTCCTTGATTTCCTTCTCTCTCTTTTTTTTTTAAACTCTGTACATGGTATTTCAACATACCTACACTTTCAATGTAACTTGGTGATCTCACAAAATAGATAGACTCTTACACATCATTAATTACTACTAGTCCCAGAGTAAGCATTCCAAGAGCAAACAGTACAAGGGACCCCAGGGAATTTGCAAGGATTTTTATAATCTAATCATAGGAGTTGAAGGATGTCACTTTCTCATATCCTATTGGCCACGTAAGTCACTCTATTCTATCCAGTGTCCAGTGCAGACTCTAGGGAAACCTCTTCATGGGATTATGTGTATCCAGAAAGGGAGGGAATTGGCAGTGACCATCTTGATGACAGACTTTCACAAGTATAAAGAAGTCTTAATATAAATAATTATTAAAGTTCATTAATCAACCATCATTTGATCTACCCAAATTTAAAAATAGTTTCATCACAAGTATGTAAAAAAATAAATGGGAAGTACCATCAACTCCCTAAGTTTACTAGAAATGATGTGAGCCAATGTCAGCAAAGATTTATACAAGCAGGTAGACAGATTCCCCTTTGGCTAAAAGATATAGAAAAGAGGTTTGGAAATATAGATTGGTTTGGATATAAAATATATACAAGTATAAAATATGATACTGGATGCTTTGTCCAAACTGAATCTATAGTTTAACCAGTGAGAAACTAGATGTGATTTTCATACTACTCACTGGCTGGAAGAGCTTATGAACATCTAGGATGCAGTTTGAATTAAATCTAATAATCAATAAGATAGGCTACTACCCTCAAAGACTTACAAACACGATCTGACAACCATTCACTTGAGTCATCTTTCAATACACAACAAAAATCCACTCAAGGCCAGCCCCTGGCTCCATTCCCAACAAAAGCAAGATGATATATACCAGAACAGATAATTGTGGGGAAATTTTTAAAAATGATGACTGTCTACCCAGAACTAAAGGAATTACACACACATAAAAACATACATCATATCTTTGTTCTAACAAATGTCTCTGCATCCAGATGTTTGTTCATACAAAATGGAAAGGGGATATTTCAAAGAAAAATTGCAATTGTAAAGTTAAACAGACAAGAGAGCCCCTTTTTAAGACTATTTGCAATAAAGAAGAGAGATAAATAAAAAGTGAGAGTGTTTTTAAGCACTGGGGTGAGCTAGTAGAAAAGTACTAGAGGATGTTAGTGGGGAGGTTGATCAACATGATTAGGCCATCTGTGTCTGCTAATTATTGCTTATGGAAGTTAGGCCCCTACCGCTCACAGAGACTGGGAAATGGGAGCAATATCTTTCTTGATGATTACATCTCAAAAGGATGCCTCCCAAATCCTTAAGAAAGACATTCCAGGATTACAAAAGCAGAAAGAGGCTGAAAGAAGATTTATATCTCAAAGGAGTATAGTATTCTGAAGTAAATATTCTGAAGTAAGTATTCTGAAGTAAATATTCTAAGAAAAGGAAGGTCAAACCCACAAGTAAATGGTCAATTAATCTTCAGCATAGCAGGGAAGATTATCCAATGGGAAAAAGATGAGTCTCTTCAACAAACGGTACTAAGAAAAACTGGACAACAATATACAAAAGAATAAAACTATATCACTTTTGTACACCAAACACAAAAATATATTCAAAATGGATTACAGTTCTAACTGTGAGACCTGAAACCATAAAAATCCTAGAGGAGAACACAGGCATCTTTGACATCTGTTAGAGCAACTTCCTTCTGGATATGTCTCCTGAGGCCAGAGAAACAAAAGCAAAAATAAACTATTGGGACTTCATCAAAATAAAAAGTTTCTGCACAGTGAAGAAAACGATCAACAAAATTAAAAGGCAGCCTACTGAATGGGAGAAGATATTTGCAAATGCCATATCTGAAAAAGGGTTGGTATCCAAAAATATAAAGAATTAATAAAACTCAACACCCAAAATAAAAATAACCCAACTTAAAAAATGGGCAGAAGACATGACTAGACATTTTCCCAAAGAAGATATACATATGACCACTATGCACATGAAAAGATGCTCAATATCATTTATCATCAGGGCAATACAAATCAAAACTACAATGAGATGTCACCTCACACCTGTCAGAATGGCTAAAATCAGCAACACAAGAAACAACAGGTGTTGGTGAGGCTGCAGAGAAAGGGAAACTCTCCTACACTGTTGGTGAGAATGCAAACTGGTACAGCCACTGTGAAAGAGAGTATGGCATTTCCTCAAAAAAGTTAAAAATAGAATTACCCTATGACCCGGCAATTCCGCTACTAGTATTTACCCAAAGAATACAAAAATACTAAAAAAAAAAGAAAGAAGAACACAAAAATCCTAATTCAAACTGACACATGCACCCTCGTGTTTATAGAAGCATTAACAAGAGCCAAACGATGGAAAGACCCCCTGTCCATCAACTGATGAATGGATAAAGAAGATGTTGTATATATGTACATGGGAATGTTATTCAGTCATAAAAAAGAATGAAATCTTGCCATTAGCAACAAAACAGATGGAGCTAGAGAGTATTATGCTAAGCAAAACAAGTCGGTCAGAGAAAGACAAATACCATAAGATTTCAGTCATATGTGGAATTTAAGAAACAAAACAAATGAGCAAAAGAAAAAAGACAGAGAGAGGCAAACAAAAAACAGACTCTTAACTACATAGAACAAACTGATGGTTGTCAGAGGGGATGTGGAGGGGGAGGGATGGGTGAAATAGGTAATGGGGATTAAGGAATGCACTTGCTGTGATGAGTACCAAGTCACGTATGAAGTGTTGAATCACTATATTGTACACCTGAAACTAATATTACACTGTATGTTAACTAACTGGAATTTAAATAGAAACTTAAAAAAAAAAAGGCAGGTCATTGGCCTATGGTCAAGAAAAAAAGTATCTGAAGTTAGTAAACCTGAAGGCCCCATTAAGGCCATCTTGGAGATTATATATATAGTCTTGGATATTTTATCTAGACAGCCATACCTAGGAAAGGATTCCAAGTAAGTAACTCATATAAAATGTACACGCTAAGAGATGAATACTGTGCCCCAGAAAGGACTTTAAACTGCCTAATGAACTGGGACACACCCCTGAGCTTCAATTCCTCCCTGCAGACAAGTTGGAACAAAAAGCAACTGTTATGATTAGGTCCTGCATGGGAGAATACCCAATCTGTACCCAGTGTTACCCAAGCTTAAAAGAAAGCCCCAAAGCATTAATTTTGCAACATGTGGAGAATACTGGATTCAGTAATCCTATATGCTTTGTTAAAACTAATTTACAAGCTTCAAATTATATCTTATATAGGCCATGCCCCTTCAGGCATTTCAGTCTTACCAAAGATTCTATAAAATAGAATCCCCTCATAGTGGAGTTTCAGGCTCACAAACCTCTGAAAATTTGCCTTAGGGAGTCACACAGCAGTTGTGAAAAATGCTGTATGTGTTTTACCATTTCTGAAATCCTTCCCTTGTAAATCACACAGAGCATGGCTGGCATTTTCTAAGGAGAAGAAATGTGCTGCTAAGCCTCCAGTATAATATATAGGAAAAAACAGGAGACAAAAATCCAGGCACTTGCCATCTAAAGTTCTCCTTAAAACAACATCCAAAAAGTAAACTTGTACAAGCTATATATAGCATGTCTCAATCATAAGACAGTATTTTGAGTATTTAAGGAAATTTCTGAGCTCTTTACCCTGAATCCTACCTGATATTTAACTTCTTACAATAACAAATTCACAGATTCACAGATTTTACTTAAGGCTCTGATCTCAGTAAAAATTTGAATAACCTAGAGAAAAGTTAGAATTTACAATTATGATATGCTGACCGTTCAGTATACTGAATACAGAGAGTATGAATAATGACTTTTGAAGAAGAAAACCGTAAAGGACCCATGATGGGCACAAAGTAATAATGGAAAAAATGCAACTCTATTGTTTTAAGCAACTCAGATTTGGAGGCTATTCAGTACAACAGTATAGCATTGCGTATACTGATAGATATAAACATTAAATATAAAAATATTAGGAGAGGCACCTGGGTGGCTCAGTGGGTTAAAGCCTCTGCCTTCGGCTCAGGTCATGATCCCAAGTTTCTGAGATCGAGCCCCACATAGGGCTCTCTGCTCAGCAGGGAACCTGCTTCCTCCTCTCTCTCTGCCTGCCTCACTGCCTACTTGTGATCTCTGTCTGTCAAATAAATAAATAAAATCTTAAAAAAATATATTAGGAAATTAGAAACAAAAAGAATAAAAATATAATAGAAGATCTATAGACTCATATATAATCATTAAAAGTTGGTTCTCAGGAAAGACTAATAAAATTGATAAGACATCAGTGAGATATTAAGAGAAGAGAGTAAAGTAATCAATATGATGAATGAAAAATGGAACATCACAACAACTGACAAATATTTTTAAAATCAAGATAATATGATAACCATTCATATAAGATGTTTGCTTTGTAGTAATAACATTGAAGAACAGTAAAGAAAGGAAAGTCTCTTCAGTAAATTGTTCAGGTTAAACTTGATATTGTAGATTGTAAAAACCACTACAAATTCTTTCCCTCCACCAAGAAGTGGAGTCCATACCCCCGTCTGATTTTGCCTTATTTGGCCTGTGGGACAGAAGAAAATAGAATACAACACAGATTGAAAAGTGTTTGGTGCCTTGGAACTGGTCCTCTTTTGCTGTTCTTGGGAGCTGTGTGACCACCATGATGTGAATGAGCCTAGACAAGCCTGCGGGATAATGAAAAACAGATGACCCAGCCAGTCAACCACCATAACTCAAACACGTGTTATGGGGGGAATGGGTAGGGAGGGGAGAAGAATCAGTATGTCTAGTGGTGGTTCCCCTCATGAAAAACAAGTAAGATTTTGAAAGAGAATTGAACTTTATTTCATAGCTGGTATTGATGAATTCAGGGAAATTTTCTCTCTTTTTATGGTAACCATACATTTTATGTCATGTTTTCAGAAAAAAAAAATGTGCTTAATTCTTTGCTGAGTGAATAGAGATTTAAGTAGTCTTAAATGTGTTACCTACTCACATTTTTTTTATTTAAAATTTTGCATATTCTTTCTCCCTTCCCATTCTCCTCAATGTTCCTGGCTTTCTACTTTATCTTCTCACTCTAGGAGACTGGTATTCCACCTATACACAACTTTATTTTTCTTAGGGGTCCCTTCTTTTTAATACTGTGTAGACCAGGCCTAAAGAATGTGTCCTTCCTTGCTAGTAATGGATATAGTATTAAAACAATCATAAAATATCAATCAGAAGAAATTTCAATATATTTTATTTTTTTTGAGTGCTTGGAGAGGGGATAAGTTATTTGACATCAAACATTACTAGACATTACAATGAACTTGGTGGGAATCTGTTAGTCATCTACTGAATTGAGCCATATTCTAGGTTTTCCTAGACTACAGAAATCTGACCTGGGGCTACATATAGGTATGTATGTAGCTTCTCCTCATGTAGCAACCAATTGGGAAGTCCTCATAGTTTGTATCACTAAAAAACAAAATTTTAAGAGGCATGTCAAGGTTTTAGCAATTTTAACACTTAACAGCATTAAGTTTAAACATTTGTAGGCAAATAAAAACAGAGTAGGGAGTCATAAGGAAAGTTGATTATGAGCATGATCTGCAGAATTACAAAAGCAAGGGATGGAAAGTTCTTGAAACTCTCACAGTTTTGTTTTGTTTTTGTTTTTGTTTTCCAAATCATCTGTAAATATTGCTATCAAAGAAGTAGTCTCCTCAGAGGCAATTCTAAAATTTATCATATAGAAGAGTCTACCTTAAATAACTAATATTTTAATTTTCTTCTTATTGCCAAGACATTTCCCAAGTATTGTGAAAAATGAAAACAAAACTAACTTCGGGTATGAGTCTGAATGCTATAATCTAAAAAGGAAAAAGATAAACTTCAAAATTCAAAGAAATGGCCATTGAAAGGATTCATGTCTGTGTTTTCTGAGAATTAGTTTAAGGAACTGAATGTGAACCTGGAGAGAAATTAACCCAGTGTTGGTGGAGAAAGTTATCTTTCTGGCTTCTTGAGAAAGTTATCTTTCTGAATATATTTTAGAGGTTTTCTTGGAGACAAAAATCTATGTTATTCTAGGAGCATCTTACAGGATGACATTGACATTGTTGAGTATTCTTAATAAATGGTTCAGTGCCATATTAAGAAAAACTTTATTACAGAGTTCTCTAAATGCTAAATGAGCTGCCTCAACAAACAATAAGTTCCTCACTAGCAAAACTATGTATGAGCTTGACGAGCATTTGACAAGATTGATTTTAAGTCTTTACAAAACTGAGAGTGTCTAGTAAATGAATCAACTTCAGTAGACATCTTTTATTCCTGAAGCCAACAAGTTAGTTAAGTAGAACAAATTACTAAAGGAAAAACAACTAAAGAAAAATGTACCCCTAAATCTGGTCATGGAAAAAAGCCCATCAACCAAGAGACGCTAGGGGGAGGAAGATTCTCACAAAGGTGGAAGTGTTGCTACAGGAAGGTATGCCTTCTGTGGTAGCCTCTACAAACCACTAGGACAAACGACAAACGTTTGTGAAGACTGGGGCTGTGAAACAATGTGAACACTGAAAGCAGTAAGCTTCAACCTGGCGGGTAAGGTGGGAAATGTGCAAACGGTAAAAGTTGGAGTAGTACAGCAAGAATTATTGGAGGAAGCAGGACAATGAGTCTTTAAGGGGTGGGTAAAATCAGGTCAAGGGGAAGCATTTTAGATAAAAATTTACTTCCAAAAAGACTGTTCCTTTGAACGAATTTTCCTCATTTTGCTTTAATACTAAAAGTATGTCTCTGCTTCTTGATGTTTCAATATTGTCATCATGGCACACAGCCAGAGATATCACACTGTTGATGAAATATGCTGAGCCTCAGCCAGAATTCAGATACACACAGTCCACTGAGGCCACATGAGGAAAAACCCTTGCCCAGCAAAGGCAGTCTAATTATCCAGGTTGGGTGAACCGCTTAGATAAAGACAGCAGTACCTCATATACTTAAGGAGATCACTTCATCTTTCCCATGTGGTGTAATCTCATATTCCTTCTTCACTGTTTTGAGAATACAATAAGGCACAGTGAGTAGAAACAGAAAGAAAACAACAAGAGTACTGAGTAGATACTCTATACACTGAGTAGATATATCAGTATACACTGATGGCAGAACTTCTGAAATATAAACTCAGAAGATGAAAGGATGGGAATAAAACAAGATTCATCTGTTCCACTTAGCACCGGTGAATATGTCTGGGGGAATCTAGAAGTTCAGCTGGAACAAAAACTTAATCACACTGTAGTCCACGAACATTATGCAGTCAGTTCTGTTATAAAACTTGGAACACAATCTGATTTTTTTCCAACGTGACTGATACACTGATATATTAAATTTGAGGACAGAGAAGATTTGCATTTGCTGATATGTAATTCTATCTGTAGAAACCACCAGATGGATGCAGACAACGGTATCCAGCTGAATGAGCTCCAAGAGTACACAAAACCTACACACCTCAAGCCCCCACCAGCTACCTCAGCTCACTGCCTGGCTGGCGTGTTGAGAACCACATCTGTGCCCATGTGGTATTAACACCGTTCCCTCTGATTTCAGGTAACCTTCCTTCCACCACTTGACAGTAACAAAAGCTGCAACCTTTCTGATGCCCACTTCCACAAGAGAATTTAAAGTTTTTGTTCCAGGAAAACTATCACCTTTTGTACTATTTACAGATTTCTTAACCATTTAATGTCTGTAAAATGGTGCTACTGTTTTAATTAGTTTCTTTTCTAACGTGTCACTGACTAAAGTATTGAGTGTAATGAGTCAGTCTCATTTTTCTCATAAGTCCTTTGGCCTTTGTTGCATTAGTTTGTATAACATGATGATTTTTAGCAACATATATGTCACCTTAGGACAGAACTGACTGTACCGTGAGAATTCTTTGTCCCCCAATGGGGGTGATATTATGCAGATGACCAACAACCAAGGGTCTCAGAGGATGCTGGTCCAAGCTCCCTGCAGATATCTGATTACCACCTTGTAGTGGACCCCCCCCCAAAAAAGCCAGAAAACAAAAGGCATCACATCCAAGAAAAGAGAAGAGGGAGGGGGGATGAAAGAGAGGAAGGGAGGGAGGAAGGAAGGACAAGCACTTTGATCATAATTGCCCTATGGCAATTCACTTAATGCTGTCAGGTAACCATCCTCTTTGGACGGGTTATTATCTTCCACTTCTCCACCTTCACCATGCCCCTTCAAAACCACATTTTCTTTCAGAGATAAATGTACAACTTGAGCTCATTTCCCCTCTCCTACATTTCCTACCTCTCCTACCTCAGCCACCTTAGCCTGACCCTGGAAGAGCAACTCAAGGTTCCTCTTGAATGCTCAGAAATAGTACCTGAAAAGCAATGAAGATAGTTCCAACCTTTCCTTATATCTGTACTTGAGAAAAATGTGAGATTAAATCAAATATTAACTGTAGTTGAGCTTCCAGATTCACTCAGGGAATCTCAGCCTCCCAGCTAATTATCCAGATACAGCTGAACCTCATTTGTTGTAGGTTCCATATTCACAAATTCACCTTGTAACTAAAATTTATCTGTAATCCCCAAATCAATACTTGCAGTGATTTTAGAGTCATTCACAGATACACACGGAGCTGGAAAGATTCTCAGTCACTCGAGAGGTATGTCCCCTGCTGAATTCCAAGAGGGCAGTGCTCTGTCTTCTTATTTTAGCTTTCATACTGTAACCAGATGTCTGTTACATGATGTCCGTTTTGTGGTCTATTTAGTGTCACATTTTTTACATTTTTGTACTTTTCATTTGGCAGTTTAAAATGTCCCCAAAGTATAGGGCTAAAGGGCTGTCTAGTGTTTCTAATCTCAAGAAGGCTGGGATGTACCTTACCACCTAATGTGTATTAGATAAGCTTCAGCCTAATGTGTGTTAGATAAACTGTAGTTAGGCATGATACTCTAGGCTGTGTGTTCAACATTAATGAATCAGTACCTATTAAATAAGTCTTTAAACAGAAACACATATAAAACAAAGTTATGCATTGATTGGTTGACAAAAATGTGTCTATAAGCTCACAGATACCTAACCCTCTATTTGTTCTAGGAGCAATGGGTCAGTATTCCCTAATTCAGTGTTCACAGCAACTTTACAGACCATTAACTACCAGAAATAAGGAGAATTGATGGTACTATAAATACATTGCTGCAGTTGCATTTTATGCGTCAATATTTCTGCATTTCCTTGCCTTTTCTAGAGATTAGGTACAGACTCTGCATTGAAACAGGTAGGACTTACTAGATACTGCAAAAAAAAAAAAAAAAAAAAGAGAAGAAGCCTGTTGGTTTTTTTTTAACATTGATAAAAACTGACAACAGAACAGAGGCATATTCAGTGACAGAGATATAAGGGGTACCTGCCTTGACTCTTCTGCTTTAAGACCTGGGATTTGACCTACCTGCCCAGATTTTTTTTTTCTCATAGTAGTAGATAGATAGGTAGAAATTATGGAAGTTTTGATTCCCTGAACTTCATGATAAATATAGTTTATTTGGAATGCAAATTAAAAAGGAATATGATAAAGCGGGATATTTTTATGAAAAAATGTAAACATAACGGAAGGTGTAATGCTCATTCTTGCCATATAAATACACTAAAAGAGTGTGACAGGTTAAGTAATTGAGAGACAAATTATTGGTTGCTTCTTCTATATTCCTACCTTTCCCTAAATTCCTTCTTCACTTTGGAGGAGATAGCAAGGTATTCAAGATTCCTTACCAACTAGAAGCACTGTGTTTCAGAATCACACAAATTGCTACTAAATCTGTACTATGGACATTCCTACCAATACATATCACAGACTTGAATATTATTGTCTGGAAGAAACACAATTACAAGTAAGTGTCTGTATAATAACATGTTTACAGTCCAACAGCATGCTCACATACCTTAAGCAACCAATTGTGTTTTCAGTGGTTTACCTTGTTACCTCATCACATGTGCACACAAACACATATTTCATGATTATATCTATTATATTAGACTTTAACTGTAAAAACTGAAATACATCAGAACAGATCTGAATTATTATCCATATTTTACTGATAAGAAAATGAACGTTTCAGGGACACCTGGGTGGCTCAGTGGGTTAAGCATCCAGCTTGATTTCAGGTCAGGTCATGATCTCAGGGTAGTGAGATTGAGCCCCATGTCGGGCTCTGTGCTGGGTGTGGAGCCTCCTAACAATCCCCTCTCTCCCTCTCCCTGTCCCCCTGCCCCTCCCCAAAAAATAAAAAGGGAAAGGAAAATTAGAAAATTAATGTTTCAATTATTGAATCACTTGCCAAATACTATGAGATCAGGTCACAACTGAACTGAATTTTAACATAATTTTCCTCCAAATGTCTACTTCATCTCCTATGTGCAGTATCTGTAAACTAATGTTAATTACTATAAATTAATTAAAAGCAATAATAATGACAACACAACACTTTTCATGCATTATAAATTAGAAAATCTTCCCAAAACCTCAGTGACATGCTACAGTTTGCATTTCCAAAGTATTTTGTTTGTTAGGAAGTGATTTTCAAAGGGTATTTGAAATACCTTCCACATAGAACAAGGAATTACATAATTAAATATGACTTCCTAAAACTCATTTAACCCATGGAATTATAGTGTAAGTATTTGGTATTTGTATTTGTTTATTTTCAAAGAGTTAGGAAAATTAACTTTGTTTTAATAGAATAATATTTTCAAAAACAAGAATTTCTGGAAGAAAATTGATTTCTGTTCACAACATTTAGAAATGTTTGCTTGTCCTGATAATCTTAGCCAAAATCTCCAAATGAGTTAGTTTATGAAGTGGCTGCTCTGAAACAAAGCAAAGAAATGATATCTTGGCCTATCAAGTGTTGACTCAATTCTTCTTTAAGAATTGTTGCATGGGGGCACCTGGGTGACTCAGTAGGTTAAGCATCTGCCTTGGGCTCAGATCAAGTCCCTTATTGGACTCCCTACTTCTCCATCTCCTGCTCACCCTGCTTATGATATCTCTCTCTCCATCAAATAAAATCTTTTTTTTTAATTTTTTTGAGATTTTATTTATTTATTAGTTAGAGAGAGAGAGCGAGAGTGAGCACAGGCAGACAGAGAGGCAGGCAGAGGCAGAGGGAGGAGCAGGCTCCCCGCCGAGCAAGGAGCCCAATGTGGGACTCAATCCCAGGACTCCGGGATCATGACCTGAGCTGAAGGCAGCCGCCCAACCAACTGAGCCACCCAGGCGTCCCTCCATCAAATAAAATCTTACAAAAAAAAAAAAAAAGAAAAGTGGTTCCCTGGTTTTAAAGAAACACAGGTAAATAGAATGCTGACTCTGCAATGAGCTAACATACAGGAAATTTACAAGAGAATCCTGAAATACATTAGAAATTGCTTTATTGGGGCGCTTGGGTGGCTCAGTGGGTTAAGCCTCTGCCTTCCACTCGGGTCATGGTCTCAGGGTGCTGGGATCAAGCCCCACATTGGACTCTCTGCTCCGTGGGGAGCCTGCTTCCCCCTCTCTCTCTGCCTGCCTCTCTGCCTCCTTGTGATCTCTCTCTCTGTGTTAAATAAATAAATAAAATATTTTTAAAAAAAAAGAAATTGCTTTATTTTTTAAATTCTTGTTTTAATGAAACTGCACCATCTTTGCCAATACCTGGACAGGACAGAAGACAGTAAGAACTAAGTTACTGTGGTCTAAAATGTAGAGTGTATGTGGTACCCCCACACCAATAATATTTTCAATTTTCTTGATTTTCATAATTCCAGATGTTTATTTGTTTTTTTATAATAGCCCAGAAATGGATCATGAAAACAACTGATAATGAGTAAACGATAAGTTGAGGTATTAAGCCTAAAAATAGACTAGCTCATAGGGTTGCTACAAGGTTTACACGAATTAATTATAAACTATTAGAAGGACTTTTGGAACATAGGAATCACTGTATACATATTTAGTGGATTAATTAATATGTTGTTATTATACATATATACTCATAATATGTATCTAAATATTTAAAAACAGTAACAGTATTATGGGAAATATATATGAACAAATAAGTTTGATATTGCTTACTAAAAATTTATCTAGCTGAAAAAAAACAAGCCGATCACATAATAGTTGAATAACACAGTTAATAAGTTTTATCAAATTTATATACAGAGAAATATTTACCTCCCTCTAAAGAAACTTCTTATTGTCTCTAAGTACCCAGGAGCTATATAAAAAATTAACCATTTTGTAGACCATAAACCAAATCTTCAGAAATTTCAAAGAAAACAGTATATTATCTATGTTCTCAATGAATGTTGAAACCAGTAACAAAATTTAGAAAAAAATCAACTAATGCTTTATTTAGCTCCTCTTCCTCTAACCCCCCACCCCACCTCAGGTGAGTTGGGGGTGGGACGCCAGGGTTTTCTTAGGCTTCCCAGGGAAGGCCTGGTGCTGGGGCAGTCAGAATACTT
>RCUC01148186.1:0-62010 GCA_003697995.1 Taxidea taxus jeffersonii
TCTTCTTCTGGAATCCCAATTATTCTAATGTTGTTTCGTCTTATGGTGTCTCTTATCTCTCAAATTCTCCCCTCGTAGTCCAGTAGTTGTTTGTCTCTCTTTTGCTCAGCTTCTTTATTCTCTGTCATTTGGTCTTCTATATCACTAATTCTTTCTTCTGCCTCATTTATCCTAGCAGTAAGAGCCTCCATTTTTTATTGCACCTCATTAATAGCTTTTTTTATTTCAACTTGATTAGACTTTAGTTCTTTTATTTCTCCAGAAGGGGCTTTTATTTCTCCTGACAGGGTTTCTCTAATATCTTCCATGCCTTTTTCGAGCCCGGCTAGAACCTTGAGAATCGTCATCCTGAATTCCATATCTGACATATTACCAATGTCTGTATTGATTAGGTCCCTAGCCTTCGGTCCTGCCTCCTGTTCTTTTTTTTGTGGTGAGTTTTTCCGCCTTGTCATTTTGTCCAGATAAGAATCCACTGTTCTTCCTGTTAAGTGAACTTGGTCTTGGCTGGATTTCTTTGATCTTCTGGGGGAGGGGCCTGTTGTAGTGATTCTCAAGTGTCTTTGCCCCAGGCGGAATTGCACCGCCCTTACCAGGGGCCGGGCTAAGTAATCCTCTCAGGTTCAATTTCGGGAGCTTTTGTTCCCTGAACACTTTCCGTAGAGTTCCAGAGGACGGGAATGAAAATGGCGGCCTCCCAATCTCTGGTTCAGAGGAGCCGAGAGCTAGGGGCCCCAGTCTTCAGTGCGCCTTCAGAGAAAAGCGTTTAATCACTCCCGTCTCCCCATCCTCCGTTTGCGCTCGGAGACCGCGCTCGGAGAAAATCGTGCGTAATCAGTCCCGTCCCACTGGCTTCTGGGAGTGCTCCGAGCTCACCCAGCCTGTGACCAAGCGTCTCTGTCTCTGGCAGAGTCCCACCTGGAGTCTCCGAACCCCGTAGATCCCTGAGCTCTCCCGGGTCAGAGTCTCCCCGGATCTTGTGGGGACCCCTCGCACAGAGCACCGGCCCGTGTCACAGACCACGGCTCTAGGAAACATCGGCTCTGTCTCCGCAGCCGGCTTCCCCGCTCTAATACCTGTGAGCTCTGCGACACTCAGACACCCCCGATCCTTCTGTGACCCCGCAGGACCTGAGTCCACGCTGTCCCCGTGAGGTCTTTACCCCAGTTTAGCCTCTGGAGCGATGTCCCTCTGTGGAGCAGACTTTTTAAAGTCCTGATTTTGTGCTCGGCGGCTTGCCGGGAGCCGGCCCCTCCCCCTGGGGTCTATCTTCCCGTCGTGGTGGATTCACTTCTCCGCTGGTCCTACCTTTTAGAAAGTGGTCGATTTTCTGTTCCTAGAATTGTTGTTTTTCTTCTCTTCGATCTCCTGTTGGATTCGTAGGTGTTCGGAATGGTTTGATAGGCTATCTAGCTGATCTCCTGCTGCCTGATGTCGTCTCAGCCTGCTACTTCTCCGCCATCTTGACTCCCCCCCCACCCCCGCACGTATACTATTCTTATCATCAGACTAAAAATGCGTAATTGGTAGTATTACTAAAGACCATATGTTAATAATTGGTAATTATTGGCAATAACACTAAAATTGGTAATAACACTAAAGACCATATGCTTAATAATCATTAGCTTAATTTCTAATAAGTAATCAGTATTTGGAATTTGAAAATGTAAGTTGAAAAATCAGGTCTGTTTCACACTGTTATTAATTGGGAATACTTTTAAAAAATCTTCAACAGTTCTCAGAACCTGAAAATTTGCCACGATTTCATTTTCCACATGAATAACAAGCTACATGTTACGCCTACCATTCAGTGTTTTGCAACAGCCTTTATTTTAAAAGGCAAGGCATTTCCTGTTTACAACTTTATGGGAGCAGTCAGAGGCTTTAAAAGGAATTTTCTGAAGGACCTTCTGGAATATATTATACTTAACAAATTCTCATGTTTGTCAAATAATACACTTTTTTTTTTTAAAGGAGTAAAGTACACTATTTTTCTGGATGAAATAATGAAAACAGACTTAATACAGAACATTTAAATTGTACTTTTCTTAATAGTTAGAAAAGACCATCATTTCCTATTTTATAAATTGCTCTATTTTCTTCATTTTTTGTGCACTTACTATTTCTCTGCGAGGGCCAGAGACAAGAGTGCGGCATTCACGTCCACCACTCTGCTGGCCTCCTGAGCTGCTCATTTCCCAGGTTTCCATAACCACAGATTCAAGTTAGTGGCAGCTGGCAATCTATGTTTGACCCATGGTAGCTTTCTCAGAGTTTCCGGGAAGTCAGCTTCCCATTCCTCTCCCAACCTACCCGTTTTCTGAAAACTGACGTGGCACTGGAACCGGGACATGGAGAGAACTCTTACCCTACAAGTCTCCTTTCTTGGGTAAAAATGATACTCTTCACATGGTTTGAGAGAGCTCTGAAATGAGCAGGTTTCACACAGATACAAAACTATAGCATTATTTACTTAGAGGCTGTTTTGGGGGCAGTCTACTTTGTAGGGGCCATTTTGGAAATGTGTAAAGGTGTCTGTTTTTTTTAGAGATTGCATTTTTTTTATTTGGGGAGAGAGAGTTTGTTTGAGTGGGGGGAGGGGCAAAGGGAGGGAGAGAGAGAGAGAATCTCAGGCAGATGCTGTGTTAAGTGCCCAAGCCCAGCACAGGGCTTGACCTCACAACCCTGAGATCATGACCTGAGCTGAGATCAGGAGTCAGACCTCCAAATGCCTGAGCCACAAGGTACCCTGTAAAGGAGTTTTTTAAAAAAACATCCTAACAATTGGAAGGTACCACTGGTTTCTAATGGGTGGGGACTGGGATGCTCTGCTGTCCTGCAATTTAGAGGGCATTCCTGTGTAACTTCTCCACATTTTGCATGGCTGGATTTGTCAACATCCTGCTGGCCATTCCAGTACGTCATAATTCTGTGATTATTTGAGCCTCAAGACTAGTTGTTTTAGCTATAACCAAAATACATTTCCTCCCAATTTTAATATACACTGACTTTTCTAGAACTGCAGTTCTGTGGGGGAGATCAATGTGCTTATTCTGAACTTTACAAAGAGTTGTTTTCCATTCTGGGAAGTGAAATCACAGACAGTTCCCCCCTCACTGGCATTGGTCTCATCTGTGGCTATGCATACTCTGTTCAGTTTGTGGTTACTTTGGGAAGAGGCCCAAGCCTCAGGCAACTTGATCACATCTTCTAATGGCACTGGGTCCATGTACTTTCACGTTGCAAACCATGTTTTTATTATCAATTACTTTTTTATATTCATGGAAAGGCCTCAGTCTCATTATGAAGGTACATACGTAAGTAGGCTTTGTTTCCTATAAATTTCATTTCAGAATGGCAAAGAAATCTTACAAAATATATTATAAGGGGCAGGGTCCTAAAATTTTGCAGGTCTGAGAACCATGAGAAAAATGGTCAGTGAATTTGGATAACACATTTTGGATTCCTAATAAGTTTAGCTGGACAAAGGTGTTGTGGGCAAATACACATGCTCCTTCTCTCTTCTGGGAGCCAAGGGCCCCACAGATCGCACTGACCTCCAGTGTGATCCTGTTCTTCACCAGGAGCCCAATCTTGATGTCCATCAAGTTCAGATCTTTCTCGAGCTGTTGATTGGCTCTGATCTTGGTCACTACTTCTTCCCTTAACCGTGCGACCTCCAGCTCCTCCTGGAAATCCAAGTTACTTTGGTCCAATAGGTGTACAAATTTTCGAATTACCGTTAACGGTGGGTTTTCAGAGCCAACTGTGGGGAAAGAAGAGGCATGCTTCCATTAGGCATGTTTGGAACTATCATCAATAGGAGAAGAATCAGGTACTTCACTAAAGCATTATGATAAAAATATAGCAATGGAAGTACTTGGTCACTAGAATGACTCGCTCTGCCCATGTCAAATCTGGACAGGGAAACTGATCTTATAAATAACTGCACACCACCAATGCCATCTGGTCTGTCTTCTCGTTATCTAATACTCATTTATCAGCCTTCTTCCACACTGCTTTCAGGACTCTCCCACTGAGAAGACAGTTCTACCTCTCTGCGCCTTATTGACGAGGAACGTGAGAATGTAGGTTAACCAAAATTATCTCTAAGACCCTGTGGATGAACCAGGTAAGAGACTTCTGTTCTTGCTAGAGCAAACAGAAAGTGGCTTCTCTCAGCCCAAAACACCACGAGGGAATGAGCAGGAATTAGGTGAAAGTTGAATTAGAAAAAGTCAACGCGAGGAGAACTGTAAGACCAAACAGGAACTAATGGAATGACAAGTGTAATGCACAGTCTATGTGGCACAAATTAAAGGGTTTTAGTGGGGTGCCTGGGTGACTCAGTCAGTTAAGCATCTGCCTTGGGTTCAGGTCATGATCCTGGGGTCCTGGGATCGAGTCCTGCATCGGGCTCCCTGCTTGGCACCCCACCCCCCACTTGTATTCCCTCTCTCGCTGTCTCTCTCTTGTCAAATAAATAAATAAAATCTTTTAAAAAAAAGCATCTTATAAATTGAAATTTGGTCCTTGTCTTTCAGCACAGACCAAAGGGGGGCACTCAGAGGCTGGGAGACCAGCCTCAGCTGTTGAGAGGGGGGGTCTAAGCTCTAAAAGCATTTCCCCTCAGTGCTTTGAACCTTAATTATGCTTTAATTTCCTGGCACTCTGACTTCACAAAAAATACAGTTGTTAAAGAGTTTTAGTGAACACTGAGTCAACTGTAAGAATAAACGATGTGGACCCTCAGTGATGAATGATGACACACAACAGCACAAAGATGACTTGAAAATGCTCAGCCCCATTGTGGCAACTTCCATCACCATCCTCTTCTTTACACTGAGACCCTAACCCATCTTCTTTCTACTCCTACCTTGGTTCTGTGGTGTTTTGACATTCAAGAAATAAGAAGAGTTAAACCAACCACATTAAGAACTGACAGCATGAACCACACATGGACAACCAAACCTAGGGGCATTGGTATTAGTATTTTGCCACTTCTGATGGGCTTTATTGCCAAAGTTACTTTGGTTCTTGGGACCCTTCTTTTCCTGATCACTGAAGTACATGTGAATTTATTGTCTACTATTTCCAACAAAGACATTGCTGGGACGCCTGGGTGGCTCAGTTGGTTAAGTAGCTGCCTTCAGCTCAGGTCATGATCCCAGCGTCCTGGGATCGAGTCCCACATCAGGCTCCTTGCTCGGGAGGGAGCTTGCTTCTCCCTCTGCCTCTGCCTGCCACTCTGTCTGCCTGTGCTCACTCCCACTCTCTCTCTCTCTCTCTGACAAAAATAAATAAATAAAATCTTTAAAAAAAAAAAAAAAAGATGTTGCTAATGACATGGCCATTTTAGAAAAAGCCGGAGGGATGCTCCAGAGCTCACGTATGTAGCTAAGCGAGAACACAAGCCAGCTCACCTGGTCTCCAATTCTTTCTGCTCCTAAGGACCACTTATCTCTGTATTTGCCAATAAACATGTTAGGAACAAATTAGTATTTTAGCTTTATTAATTATTACGGTCCAAATTTGCTATTTCCTCTGTCAGCAGCAGCCCTATGATATCCTCAGGCTCAGAATCACTTTGGGATATCTGAATTTCAGAGAATCACCTAACTTGACAGTCATCACTGAGAAGTGGGCCACATCACAGTTGCAGTAACCAACAAGCCTAAAGGAACTCAATGCCTTTCCAGAAGGAATGGGTGAAAATCGATGTTGACAGACCAATAACAGTGACTTTCTTTTTTCAGATTAAAAATGCCTTAGTCTTTGGGTGCCTATGTGGCCCAGTTGGTTAAGTGTCTGTCTTTGGCTCAGGTCATGATCTCAGAATCCTGGGACTGAGCCCCATGTTTGCTTCCTGATCAGTGGGAGTCTGCTGCTCCTCCTGCCCCCGCTCATACTCTCTCTCTCTCAAATAAATAAATAATATCTTAAAAAAATGCCTTTGTCTTATAAAGATGCTGAATTGAGAAAGAAATGAAAATTTACATTTCAGTTACCACAGAACCACTCTGTTTGCTAAAGCCCACAGCAGCTGAGATCTAACTTAACTAAATAATTTCTATCTACCTTCTATGCTTACCATAAAATCACCTGGATTTTTTAATTGGATTTTCTTTTGTCTTTGAAATTTAAAAAATATGTAAAGTGGTGCCTGGTGGCTCATTTGTTAAGCTTCTGATTCTTGATTTTGGCTCAGGTCATGATCTTGGGGTCATGAGATTGAGCCCTGCATCAGGTTCGGTGCTCAGCAAAGAGTCTGCTTGAGATTCTCTCTCTCCCTCTCCTCTGTCCCCTCCTCCTCTCATGCTCTTTCTCTCTCAAATGAATAAATAAATAAATAACAATTAAAAGAAAATGTAAGCAAGTGAAAAGCATCCCCACAACTGACCACAAAAACATGTTACCTAGAATGAAATGAAAAGCAGCCTGTGTTCAGCTGGAAACTTTATTCTTAAAATGTCTTTCATGAGCAAGGGCAGTAGCAAACCTGTTTTAGTGTGTCAGGGCCCAGAAAACAAAAATCCCTACTTAGCCTTCTTGGAAATACTTAAAGGTATCCACCAGCTGAGAGATGAATCTCATGAATTTGACAATGGAGAAGTGTGGCCCTGCAAAAACTAGCTGGCCTTTCCTTACATAGCTTGCAGAGGGAATTCTGGAATCCAGCAGAATGATGTGTTACCCAATACATTCTGTAGGCTGGAAGCAGAACCTGCTCTCTAAATCATTCTGAGGCTTTTCCTTAACAAGTACCAAGGAAGATCTTTCTTGAGCCATATACTTTACCCCAAAACTCAGATGGACTTTAGGCAATAAAGGGTACCAGCTAAACTACTTCCTAGGCTGTGCTCCTTATAGTACTCAAATTTGCTTCCTCCAAAAAATAAAAATAAGAAGGAAGGCAGAGGTAGACACAACACAATGGCCATTTTCACGACTAAGATGCCAAGTCATGATTTTTTTTTTTACCCTCTCAAAACTAATTCAGAATAACCTGACCAAAAGATGTAAAAAGTTTGTGCAATACTAGTAGGCTTATCAGCAGGTTCTTCATCTATCACATGTTCTTGTGATAGTAAGAATGTTAAAAATTCAGCATATAAAAAAAGATCTTCACTATGTAAAGAACAGAACATACGCAATGTTGGGATTGTAAATAGTACAAAATGTCAATGCTATTTCTGGGTGATTTTTATTTTATTTTGCTCTTAAAATATCTTAAAAACTATAGGGGCCATGGAAAGTTGAGAATAAAAATACAGGAAGTTGTTTATGGTCATCTTTGGGAGATGAGCTTTTCCTTTTCTTATTCATATTTTTTCCTTCTTACTCTTGTTTCCAAAATTTCTTATGTGAACATGTTTTATTCTTAAAATGAGGGGGGAAAAAATTGTAGGCCAACAAAAAAAACTAAACAGTTTCAAATAAAAGCTTATCTTCTGGCTCTTTAGCATTAGATTTCTGACTCTAGCTCAAATGTAACATAAAAATGTCAGCATTTATGCCAACTCCATTCTGAAGAAATCATATCCACTCTACCTACCCCTTCCACTTACAACAGGAAGGCCCACTTCCTGCCATCAACGTTCCTTTGTGCACCAGTTCAGAACCTGGGGCCTGAGATAGTCAAAACCTACTGGAAACAATGGACAACTTCTATTCCTGGAGCAGTTTCTTATTGTTTTTGCCTCACTTATAAAGAATCCATACTTTGTTTCAGAGTATAGATGATCCCCAGCTAGCGATGGCTTGACTTACGATGTTTTTGACTTCGTGATGGTGCAAATGCCACACATATTCAATAGGAAAGTACTTTGAATTTTGAATTTGCAGCTTTTCCCAGGTTAGTACCATGCCATAGGATGCTCCCTTGGGATGCTGGGTGGCAGGAGTGAGCCACAGCTCCCTGCCAGCCACGTGATCATGAGGGTAAACCACCCATATACTCACCACCATTCTGTTCTTCACTTGCAGTGTGGTATTCACTAAATAACACGAGCTATTCAACTCTACTATAAAATTGGCTTTGTGTTAGATAATTTGTCTAACTGTAGGCTAATTTAAGTGCACATTTAAGGCAGCCAGGCTAAACAATGATGTTCCATAGATTAGATGTATCAAATGCATTTTCAACTTAGGATATTGGCAACTTGTGATGGGCTTATTAGGACAGAACCCCATCATTCGTGGAGGAAGATCTGTACTCCCACTTACCCAATGTTTTGTAGTCATCTCTAGCTTTGTTTGCTCTCAGTAGTGACTGTATTTTCACAATTTCATTTTTCTGGAAAAGAATGAGACCAGTCATGATCTTCCCAAGGTCCATCTATTCCACGATTGTAGAATTCAGAAGTACCCAAGAACTGAGAGTATCTAAGAATGGACACTACTTAGGAGCACCTCGCTGGCTCAGGTGGTGGAGCACATGACTCTTGATAACAGGGTTTTAAGTTCGAGCTCCATCTTGAGTGTAGAGATTACCTAATTTTGTTTTCATTTTATATAAAAGAATATTTTAATTTTTGTCCTTAGGAACTATGAGGACTATCTGTGATTTGGATATGAAACTACCAAACAGTGGCCAAAGAAAAACCATCTACTCTATGTCTTGTCTTTGGTCAGGTCACTCAGAATTTTCTTTTAACTAACTAATTTATTTTAGAGAGATATAGAGGGAATAGATGGGGATGGGCAGAGAGAGAGAGAAAGAGAGAGGGAGAAAACTGCAAGCAGACGACCTGCTGAACATGGAGCCCAACACGGGGCTTGATCCCACCACACTGAGATCATGCCTGAGCTGTAATCAAGAGACAGACACTCAACCAGTTGAGCTGCTCAGGTGCTCCTGGTCACTCAGAATTATGTTATGAGCTATGATTGCTGTTGCTTGTCACCTCATGTTATTTTCATCTGTGTATTCACAAGTCTTCCTTCTCTTTCACATAAATTCGGGACCTCTTTTCCACATACTGATACACCGTATCTCTGATGCCTGGTTGGAATACTGATATTCTGTGCCATGTTGTCTTCTTACTGACATCACCCTTTTGGTATGCTTCACTCTCCCCTGACCATGACATCTCATTCGTTGCTAGAAAAGATACTGTGATTGGGTTTTCCCCTCCCACCTGTCTCATAACAGGAGCCCTGACCCACTCACCCAAGTAGCTGCACATGGTTCAGAGATCTCTCAAGAACCAAGTTGCTCACTATTTCAGACTCACATCTTACAAGCTGATGAAATGCCTCTAATACAGGTATTAGAGATATGCCTTTTACTGGCTTTTCCTGTAAGTTAGTCTTTGTTTTTTTCCTACTGAAGGACTTGAGGCTCTCTCCCTTCCTCACCTGACACTCTCAAAAAGAAAATCTTTTTTTTTTTTTTAAAGAATGAAAGCTATTTAGAACTGACAATAGTTAGATGGAGTGTATTCAATGTTTATTTTTTGCATTTTCTTTGCAGAGAAAAGGTCAGGTAAGTCAGCTAAAAGTATTGACAAGATTGTATGGCATTGTTTATAAAGAAATCTAAAAGGGAAAAGAATTTTAGACCCAAATTTAGATGATTCAGCCTATGTTCACTTTTCTATTCTTTAAAAGATCCTGAAAAAATTCTTCCTGTGGGCTTCTATTTAAGTTTGTCAGTCACCAGTTAGAAAAACTTTACAAGCAGTGTTGGAATCTGGAATCTTTTCTCTTTGGCATTACTAGCCCACATCTGTTTCTTCTCACACATTTCCTATGCAGTCCTGACTAGTTAAGTCTCACTTTACTGAATAAAAAAAAGTAAGCCTCCAAATATTATCCCATTGAGTTTTTAAGATCTGTTGTTTCCTCCTACTGTTCATTTCCACCATTTACCTTTGGACTTAAAAAGAAAACATAAGGTTACTGGTGTATAGATTCCAACTGTCCATCCAACTAAATGACACTGGTGTTTTAGACCTTAAGCCAAAGACAGCTGGGCAGACATGAAAATATCAACCTCATCAAAAGCTCTGGTGTGTCTTAGGACAAAAGGAAGCAAGTGTATGAATGATATTTATGAACAATATTTATGACAAAAGGAAGCAAGTGCATGAAGTCATTTCATTTTCTCTTCCTGAACTGACAAGAGAGTCAGTTAACACAAAGACTACACAGCAACAATATGCAGCCAGCATATACAAAATGCCAGCAGCCTTCTACTTGGGTTCTCTTCTGAAAACATTTCCACCATTTACTAGAAATCATTCAACACGAACATTCAACAAAGCATTCATTCAGCTCATTCTCAGCCAGGGGAAATCCACTTGTGTGTGTCTTACATGATCTCTGAAATACTGCAGTCGTGCAAGGTAATTCCTCCGTGCGACTACCATCCGGAACCAGGACTGAATCTAAAAAAGAGTTAAATAGAGAAATCAAGGCAATTACTAAACAACACTTAATAGTTTTTCATGTAGTCTTTCTAAAGACAATATTGATATTTTGATAAAAAAGAAAAAGTGAGCAGCCCACCAAATAATTAATGTCCTAAGCATTATCTTCATTTCCTACCCCTTTCATTAC
Organism: Taxidea taxus jeffersonii; assembly: GCA_003697995.1. Taxonomy (NCBI): domain Eukaryota; kingdom Metazoa; phylum Chordata; class Mammalia; order Carnivora; family Mustelidae; genus Taxidea; species Taxidea taxus. The sequence continues at coordinate 10,564 of RCUC01148186.1, forward strand.
ATTTTGCCTAGGGTTTCGAAGCGTTTTATATCTTATGGTATGGAAGGTAATGTAGCTTTGTAACATTTTGCTTTCCTCTTAGGAAATAAAAACCAAGAGGGCAAGGCATTTTGCTGAGAGCTGGAACAGGTCAGGGAATCAAAAACCAAGTCCAGGATTTCTTCCAGCATCCCTTAACAGCATCCAGGATCCTTTAGGTCTTTACAGGAAAACACATCCAGGCTTCTCCTGAGGGACAAGTCGGGACCTACAGTTTTCTGATACAACACAGGCTTGTGCTCCATGGCAAGCAGAACACATTACCAAGGAGCACAATGGAACTAGATGATGTCATTCTCTGCCTTCACAGTTTCAAAGGTCTTTTGAATTAATCTCATTTGATTTCAATCTCTCTCTAGCCCTGCTATTCCAATTCTCACCTGGACTTCCACATTGTCTGAAAGTTAATTTCTCAGCTGTCCTCTGATTTTTAGCTCTGGGCAGTGGGCACCCCAGTCTCTTTTCTTTTTCTAAACTCAGGACCTTCGTCAGCCTGGGTAGAGAGCTGGGTTAGACCTGCTCACCCCCCACATGCAGGTCCTAACTTAGTTCTACTTTTTCTTGTCACTGGTTTTGTATTTGCCTAACAACTAAGGTTTTGTACTGTTAAGTTTTGTAAATGTTATTAGTGAATATGGTTAAGAGGAATGTGAAATAACAGTGTTTTCCCCAAGGCTTAAATAATCAATTTGGAGTTCCTAGAGAAAGAGCATTTACAGGTTTTGAAATACTCACATATTTGATTCTCAAATATAGAAAGGACCTGAGCCAGGTACAGTGTTTTAAGAGACTTGAAGGCAATCAGCTGAGTAATGGACATGGGACTCAAACCCGTGACATAATTCAGATGTCAAGACTTCTATGTACTCTTTCCATAATCTGTCTTCCAAGAGCAAAATTAAAATGAAGAGAAAGGGGGCGCCTGGGTGGCTCAGTGGGTTAAAGCCTCTGCCTTCGGCTCAGGTCATGATCCCAGGGTCCTGGGATCGAGCCCCACATTGGGCTCTCTGCTCTCAGGGAGCCTGCCTCTCTGCCTACTTGTGATCTCTGTCTGTCAAATAAATAAAAATCTTTAAAAAAAAAATGAAGAGAAAGGTTTAAGTCAAGCACTTGAGGGCCAGCTGGGTGGCTCAGTGGGGTAAGCCTCTACCTTCAGCCCAGGTCAGGATCTCAGGGTCCTGAGATTGAGCCCCACATCTGGGCTCTCTGCTCAGCAGGGAGCCTGGTTCCCCTTCTCCCTATGCCTGCCTCTCTGCCTACTTGTAATCTCTCCGTCAAATAAATAAATAAAACCTTAAAAAAAAAAGTCAAGCACTTGATAAGGTGGGAAGGGATGTTTACCTTCACAATAGAATCAACATTATTAATCAACATTTGCCGCCTGTGCAAATATGCTTTCCGTTGTTTACATCCCTTCCAAAAAGCCTGTGGAAAAGAGCAAGTAACAGAATTACTTATGTGCAACAATTTCCCACTTTATTTTAGAAAGCACAAGAACAGAGTGCATCTCAGGAGACATTGAGTTGGGACACTGTCAGGGGCCCTCCCTTCCAAATCTCATGTGGATACCATCACTGGGGAGTGGACATTATATTGATCAGAACATACCAGATCATGGCTTGTCCCAAACTTGGGAAATCACATTTACCAGGTAGAACCCAGTTTCCCACTTGAAAGCTTAATTTTGCCAAGGTTCTGGGTGACAAGAAATAATACTAATAAAATAGAATTGTCCTGAAACATACAAAGAGATTAACTGAGTACTGCTACCATGTTGTAACAATATCAGATGTTTCAAAATAATGGCTAGTAACTATCTTTACTCCAGCAAGTGACCCACTTGTGGCCCAAGACCAAAGAAGGCAAATGCTTAGCTGATTTGTAACTCTGGATCCCTGAAAAAAGGAGTGCTATGACTGATCATTTATTATCTTATCTACATGAAGTTCAGTGATGCTTCATCAACAAAGCTTTAGTAGGTTATTACCATGAAAGAGAACTTTTATATAGGCAACATTTACAAAAACTAGACACAGGCTGGTATCTTTAGAATGATTACATACGAAAATAAGTTTATTCCAGTTCATTTCTGAGAACGTTTTTTATTGAAACATAGCTTTGGAACTCCCTTCGATCCTCTGGTTTTGTTTTTATATTAGAAATGAAATAGAAGTTTCTTGTTAAAAGGGATAAATACAAAAAATGAAAGTATTTTTATAAATTTCACGTCTACATATGTCAAACTACATCATTCATTTGAAAAAAAAAAGCATGTGGAATTTTATTACCATTTTAAAAATATGTCCTGTAATGATTCAAAATAAAACATTCAGTATGGTAAAAAAACAAACAAACAAACAAAAAAAACAACTGAGCATTTGTTCCAGACTTCTCCTCTCAATCCAAATCCCTGGATATGACAAAGTATTTAAAAAAAAAAATACTTTCCTTTTTGAAATAATTAGAAACTCACAAGAAACTCCAAAAATAATAGAGCTTCACGTAACCTTCATCCAGCTTCCGCTAATGGTAACATCTCAAAAATAGGCTGTTAGGGGCCCCTGGGTGGCTCAGTGGGTTAAAGCCTCTGCCTTCGGCTCAGGTCGTGATCCCAGGGTCCTGGGATCGAGCCCCACATCAGGCTCTCTGCTCCGCAGGCAGCCTGCTTCCTCCTCTCTCTTTGCCTGCCTCTCTGCCTACTTGTGATATCTGTCTGTCAAGTAAATAAATAAAAATCTTTAAAAAAAATTAAAAAAATAGGCTGTTAAAGCAATTCGCTATAGTGTTAGAAAAGCAAGCATGTGGACCAACAACTCTGAGGGATCCTGGAGGAGAGAAGGTAGTTAGAATTGGACTTAAAGAGGGAACCACAGAATCAACACCTACAAAAATAAAAGAACATGTACAAACAATGTGGGATGGCTCTAAGCTTGAGGGAGCCTCCAGCAGCACTCAGAATAACTTTGGGTAAGTTGTTACCTTATCCACTCATCCACTCCAAGCAGTGAATAAAACAGCAAAGATTGGAACATGGGGTTCAGGCAAAGTACAAAGGAATACAGCCTTTTGAGGGAATTCAGCAATATCAGATTTAACACTATTTAACCTTTCACCTAGTATTTCTAATTTTCTTCGTATCTAGCCCCCAAAAAGCAGCAGTATAGAAGAACTATATATAAGGGTTTTTGCTGCAGCATTGCTTGTAATACTAACATGTGCTTAGAGCAGAATGTTTACAACTGGGAAAACAGAGCAGCTGCAATTGTACTCCTAGTGAGGGATGCTACGTGACAGTTACCAAGGATGGGATAGGATCAGATATATTGACCACGGCAGTGTTCTGTATCTTGAAGAACAAGAGGATCTCCAAGATACAATGCAAAGAAAACAAAGAAATTGTAGCTTGCCACACATAAGATGATATGAACTGTTAACAAAAAAAGAAAAACATAGTAATATGTATTTCTATGCAAAGAATCCATACTCAATGCCTAGATGATGATATATGAGGATATAGTAGAGAAAAGGGATAAAGTACAATGTGCCTATGTGCCCACCCCACTTAGACTTAGCTACTCTACAAAAAAACACTCTTCATTTTTTGTTATGTATGCTCTGAAATGGGCAAACATGGGGCAAGCATATACACTGTAGTATTGTAAACAACCTTGTACACACATTATCATGTATTTTGCATGCATTATTCCAGTCAAGATACTTTATTAGATGGGGGATTACTGGCTCCATAATTGATATTTGAAATGGATAGCTACTGTCAAATTTCCCTCCAAAGAGTGTATGATAGACATTTCTTTCTTCAGGTTCTCACTGAACTGACAAACATTAAAAACATTGATGATGTCCAAACTGACTGATAAAAATTGCTATTCATTTTTATTTACACTTTGATTTCCAGAAAGGTATAGAAACCTTACCTTCCTACACATACCTTACCCTACCCCATTTTTATTACAATTTCATTTTGTCTATACATTTATATTTAGAACCATGTAAGACAATGTTAAAATTTTTACTTCAACTGTTAAACATAATTAAAGAAATTCAAGAGTAGAAAGAAAATGTGTTTACCCACAATTTTACTTCCCTTGTTCTTTCTTCTTTCCCAGTTTCCCAAAATTCTTTTATCATTTTCTTTTTTTGTTTAGAGAACTTTCTTGGCTATTCTTTTAGGGCAGGTATGTGAATGATAAGTTCTATTAATTTTCCTCTTCATTGGAGAATGCCTTGATTTCCCCTTCATTCCTAAAGATTATTTTTGGTAGATAACAAGTACTATGTTACTTTCCATGTTGTGCCATTCGTCATCTCCATAGGTCCTTATGAAAAACTTTCTGTCATGAGAACTGTTTTCCTCTTATAGCTAAGTTGCCATCTCTATTTCATTGCTTTAAAGATTTTTAATTTTTTTGTTTGTTTGTTTTCAGAGGTTTGTGATGCGTCTTTGGGTACATTTGAGTTTATCCTTTTTGGGATTTACTTAGCTTCTTGGATTTGTGGTTCTGTGTCTTTGACCACACACAGGAACTTTTCAGACATTATTTATTTCAGGCTTTTCCAGAACTTCTCCTTTCTCTTCTCGTCTGAAATTCTGATGACACAAACATTGAATCTTTTGTTATGGTCCCACAGATAGCCTTGAGGCTTTGTTCATTGTTTTTTTCAATTTTTTCTCTCTGTTGTTCAGATCTAGTAATTTCTATCATTCTATTCTCTAGTTCACTAATTTTGTCCTGTGTTCCCTCCATTTTGCTGCTGAGTCCATCCAGTGAGTTTTTTAAATATGTTGTTCTATGTCTTAGTTCTAAAATTTGGGGTTTTTTCCCCTACCTTTTATTTCTTTGCTGAGACTTCCTATTTTTTCCTTTGTTTCAAGTGTGTTCAGAATTGCTTTTCGTAACATGGTAGCTTTAAAATCTTTGTCAGGTAATTAAAACATCTCTGTTATTTGTATTGTTACCTATTTTTTCTTTTAAGATTTTATTTACTAATTTGTGTGTGTGAGAGAGAGGAAGAACATAGAGGGATAGTGAGGAAAAGCAGATTCCCTGCTGAGCAGAGAGCCAACATGGGGTTTGATCCCAGGACCCCAAGATTATGACCCCAGCGGAAGGCAGACGCTTAACTGACTGAGCCACCTTGGTGCTCCTGTATTGGCACCCAGTAATTGTCTTCCAAAATTTATGGTTTGCTTGGTTCTTGAAATGTTTATTATTGATTGAAATGTATACAAATTGGATATTATGTGGTGACTAATAAGACTGGATGTTTTTAACCTGTTCTAGATGGTTTTCCCTGACACTGTTCTGGCAAGGGAGGAGGGTGGTGGTGCTGCCTTATTACTGACAAGCAGGGGTAGAAGCTCAGGTTCTTTGCCTAGCCTCTATTGAAATCTGAGGTGGGGCAGCTTATTTCTGCTGGGTGGGGCTGGGAGCTCTGACTATTCCCTAAGGCTGCGCCAATACCACTCTGCCCAGGCGGGCAGTGGTGCTGTGTTACTATTACGCATGTGTTACATGCGGCCTCCTTCTGACAGCAGAAGGCTTTGCAGCAGCTGTCCTCATTACTACTGGGTTGTGATCAAAGTCTTGACTCTCCACCATGCTTTCTTTGATTCCATCCAGCAAGGAAAGGGAGGGCTGCCACATTATTGTTTGTGAGCTTGGAAATTCATGCTCTGTGGGTATCTGGGTACCTTGAGTCCACCCAGGGTGGAGGGCTGAACTCTCGACTTTGTGGCATGACTGGTGTGGGGTCACAGATTTGTTTTGCTTTGTTTGTTTGTTTTTTCCTGTGCTGTTTGGCTAGAGTAGAGAGGTTATTGTCTAAAAGTTTTGTCTTTCTGGGCTGCACCTTTCCTGGTCCTTTGGCTACACAGCAGGCTTTTGTTGGAGTTTCTGCCTGCACCCACTGGCATTTCCATGTTGCCAGTCTCTGCAGCAAGAAGTCTGAGATATATGAAGCTAAAAGAAAATCACAGAATTCACCTCCATGTCCTTACTTGGGTCTCAAGGTTCCCAAGCCAGTCTGCCTCTCCTCTCTCCATTTTTCACAGTGTTATGTTTGTTTACAAATGATGTCTGGGGCTTTTAGCTGTACTCAGAGGAAAGAATAGGGAAACATAGCTGTATTCTGTATTCCTAGAAGTGAGAGTTAAGTCCACAAGGTTTTTAAGTACCCAACGTTCTAGAGTTTCCTATACTATTAAGGCCAAATGAATTTATTCCTTGACAGATTACAAGATTAAAAAAAAACAGAAATGTAAAAAATAGTTACGATTCAAGAGGGTCACCTTAAAGTCTATTAAAACTGAGTTCTTCCAAGTGATTGGTTATAAAGTGTATATATATACTTGATTAATTTTCTGCATGTGAAAAATAAATAATACAATAGAAAAAAGATGACATTCATGATACCAAAACTAACTAATGGAGTAAACTTAAGAAACAGGAATAAATTTAGTGCTATATGGTGGGAAAGATTAATAAATGGAGAGGTATACTGATTACTGAACTAGAAAATTCATTATTGTAAAGATGCCAACCTCCTCGAAAAAACTAAAACTTCCATGTAATTATTAGAGAAAATTCAGGAATGGGTCTGGAACTTTATCAGCTGCCTTTGTACTAACTATTGAAATGAACATATGTTTTTCTCTCCTTTTAGCTATTAAGATGATAAAGAATTCTACAGGAAGGTAAATTATTGAGGATTTAAAACTGGAGTGAGGGACGCCTGGGTGGCTCAGTTGGTTAAGCAGCTGCCTTGGGCTCAGGTCATGATCCCGGCGTTCTGGGATCGAGTCCCACATCGGCCTCCTTGCTCAGCAGGGAGCCTGCTTCTCCCTCTGCCTCTGCCTGCGACTCTGTCTGCCTGAGCTTGTGCGTGCTCTCTCTCTCTCAAATAAATAAATAAATAAAATCTTAAAAAAAAAAAACTGGAGTGAGCTTCATAGTGCTTCTCAAACTGTAATATGTATACAAAATCTTCGGAGGGTCTTTTTAAAATGCAGATTGAAATTTAGTAGGTCTGGGTTGGGGTTTCAGGTAATGACAGTGCCAGTATATGCTCTACACTTCAAGTAATACAGATCTAAGCAAAGAAAAAGGATTTTTAGTTGATGGCCCATTTAGAGAATGCCACCATGGGATCTGTCGGTGTGGCATTTCCGAGATGATGGGGAAAACTGTCATCCACAATTGCTTGCAAAAGTGGCCTGATACCTATAAAGACTAGGAGAAGGGAACCCTAACGGTGGGTTACTGGATGCCATGGCAAGTTAACTACTAACACATTCACTGTGATGGGTCTCATTGGTGCTTTCTATGTATTTGTGGGTAACACTTTTAAAGCATAGAAATATGAAAAACTATATATATAAACATACCCCATTTAAAAATTTTAAAATTCAAACTGAAAAGCAAATAAGGTATTAGGATTAGTTGAAGTTCTTCCTCCTGCTTTTCTGGAATTATCTAAACTCCAGAAACACTTAATCTTATTAGCTTAGATTCACAAACCTTCTGGATAATCTGTTATGGTAAAGACTAATGTAATATTGACACATTCTTGCACTGGTAGAACGAACCCATTTGTCCATTCTGTATTATTTTTTAATGTACTAAGGATTCAATGCTCAACAACAGGATTTTCCTAGAGGCTTATTCAGTATTTTATCTCTTTACTGATTATGTAGATTTTTCTGGAATCATTCTACACTTAACGAATATTTTTTTTTGTTACTTTCCCAAACCAAGGCAACTTTGGTGGGTACAGAATTTTTGGTCTACAGAAGCAGAATACTATATGCTTCTTCCTTGTCAAAATTATACTTTCTTTTTCAGTTTTTAAATTTTAGTTCCACCAGAACCAGTTTTTCTTACTAAGTGCTAACAGAAGTCCTGTGCTAGGCCGCAAGACTGCAGGCTTTTCTAATTAGATGATGTTTATTAAAAATGATTATGGGTATAAAGTTGGGAGAAAGGAGTTACTGATGAAAATGCAAAAGGAGACAAAACTCTAAACCATAAAGCCATTCACAAGCAGCTTTTTGCAGATAATTAGAAACAGAATGTGCTTACAGTAGTGTCCATCTCCTTCTCTGGCTGGTCTAAGAACTTCTTTTTTTTAAAGATTGTATTTATTTATTTGACAGACAGAGATCACAAGTAGGCAGAGGGGCAGGCAGAGAGAGAGGAGAAAGCAGGCTCCCTGCTGAGCAGAGAGCCCGATGTGGGGCTGGATCCCAAGACCCTGGGATCATGACCTGAGCCGAAGGCAGAGGCTTTAACCCACTGAGCCACCCAGGCACCCTGGCTGGTCTAAGAACTTGTGGGAAAATTTATAACAGCCATCTTTTTGTTGGTTTGTTTTTTTCTTACCATAAACGTATTTTCTGTGTAATGCCTATTTAACAAAGTACATTTTCAAAATATCTAGACCTCAGAAGTTACTGCTGTTTTACAGCCTTTATAACTAGCAATCTCTAGAAAATCTGGCTTGCTAAATTGGTTGCCTTGTTTGGTAACTGGGCACCCAGGAAAGTAATATCCAAATTACCAACTCTAACTTCTGACGCACAAATTCTTGTGCGTCTTAACCTCTTAACCAAGAAAACCCTAACCATTTATCGTTTTTCTTTCTTTCTTTATTTTATTTATTTATTTATTTATTTATTTGAGAGAGAGAGAGAGAGCACAGGCAGACAGAGTGGCAGGCAGAGGCAGTGGGAGAAGCAGGCTCCCTGCCAAGCAAGGAGCCCGATGTGGGACTCGATCCCAGGATGCTGGGATCATGACCTGAGCCGAAGGCAGCTGCTTAACCAACTGAGCCACCCAGGCGTCCCTCGTTTTTCATTCTTAGCTCCAAGGGAGAAAACCCACTGATCTTCTAGAGTAGTCACTTATATTAAAACAACATGATATGGGACTGTCCCATCAGATGGCCCCCTTCCTCCCCACCTGCAGACTCTCCCACTGCTCCAGGCAATCTGAAAGCTACTTCAGAGAAGCTTGCTTCACTTTCTTTCCAGGATGCCTGTAGCACTCTCTGAAGTTCAGTAATTCACCAATTCTGTCATTCCCAGGGCTAAGTTTGGGTGTTTGCCACCATTATGGTTTTTCCTAAGAAGTAGCATTCCAGCATTCCTCAGTTCAAGGAAAAAAAATACCACAGCTATCTATTTCTTCCTGCTCAGTTTTGCTGATCTCTCCCTGTATCATAGCAGCAATCTCAATGTTGGCCCCATTATCTGTCCTTGGAGCCACCATCTCCTCTTTTCTGACACTGTTGAGAACCTAAGGGCCGCAAACTGTGCTGAGTCCGTTATGTGAATCACCCTACTTCATTCTGACAACCCAGCCACAAAATGAGTTATTATCATTTTCAGATGAGAATGTACATTTCAAATAGTCTATTTTTTCCTCAACTTTATGTGAGAGTTTTCTCAACCTGTCCACATCTCGGCGTTTGCGCATTCTGCAATCCTGAGTTCATTTACATCATACAATGTCACTTTTTTTTCTCCTCTCTTTCGATATCAGTTATCTTTCAATGTTTTGTCTTATTTCACTAAGTGCGTGTCTTATTCAACTCCTTGAACGCATGAAAGAGCTTCAGCATAAAAATTCTTCCATCTCCTGGACTAAGAGTGCCCTTAAGTGTTAGTTTACTTAATTTATATTTACAATTTATATTCCTTTTCCTCTTATTTTTTTGAAATAAAATATTCCTTTTTGTTTGAGATTATTTTCTGGCTCACTCATTTATAAATGTAGGCAATGTTACCAGGGCCTTCTCACTGCTCAAAAATAGTATGGCTTGGGGTGCTTGAGTGGCTCAGTGGGTTAACCCTCTACCTTCGGCTCAGGTCATGACCTCAGGGTCCTGGGATCGAGTCCTGCACCGGGCTCTCTGCTCATCAGGGAGCCTGCTTCCCCCTCTCTCTCTGCCTGCTTCTCTGCCTACCTGTGATCTCTCTCTGTCAAGTAAATAAATAAAATCTTTAAAAAAATAGTATGGCTTTTTCTCTCTCACTGTTCTCAAGAAATTCTCTCTCTGCAGGGAGAGAGATAGGATACCTTACCTCACATGGGAAAAATCCTATGAATGACAGTGAATTTCTCATGAGACACCTTGGGTACCTTCTGATACATTCCATTAGTACTCAAGATAGAGGTGGCTAATGATGCCATATATTCTCTCTACCACTATTCAGTTCTTTGGGAGGAGACTGAGGAGAGTAGAACTGAGGAGGGGGTGGCCTTAGCCTGGGAGCTTTCTCTCTGAATTTGTTAAGACTGCTGTATCTGGGATTCATTGAACCAGCTAGGAAGGTTGAGCTCTTTCATGGAGGGGAAGTCCTCACATTTGAGATCATTCCCCTAATTCAGGGTCAATCGGCCGCATCGACAAAAAGTGAGAGTAGCATAATATCCGTTGGTTCATGATCTTCTGGTTTTGTAGGTCAGCAAGTTTATGCTGAATACGTATTCATCTTCAGTCTATAGCTTGCCTTTACACCTCCGGCTCTCCTCATTAAAAAACCATCAGAAGAGTTGGGGGGAAAAACAAACAAAAACAAAAGAAGGAAGGGTGATTTCCCAGTTCTATGGCTTCTTTAGTCTTACTGAGTCTGCTGAGATGGAGGAAAAAGCCTTCAGATGATTGCTTCTGCTCTTCTCCTGAACCTTCTCATGACTTTGGCCCTGGGTCCCAATATCAGATGGATTTTATACCAGTGTGCTCCACAGAATGTCCTCCAAATACAACACTGCTCCAATGCCCCGAGACTGGACACTTAGGGTTGGTCCAAATTGTGTTAGGTTGGCTGACACTTTTAAATTCTGTGTAAAATTAGAGCCTTAGCATCAATGTAGAGTATTCTATCTTTAGGTTTTTTTCACTTCCTATGTGTTTTGTCTGCCATTTGTTTAAAGACGAAATAAAATGGAAAACTTACTGGTTCAGCTAAGAAAAAGTCTTTGTCCAGCTTATGGGAGAAATTTCTTCTAAAAATTAATCATTTCTGCCTTCTAACATCTTAAGCTCTGAACAGATTCAAATATTTGAGCACCTATCATACAGAAGATACAAGAATACAAGAATTTTAAAAGCTTATTTTCTGCCCTGGATGATATTATAGTTTGGTGAGGAAAGCAGGTAAGCACACCAATGATCACAAAAGAGGAATCTTCAACTTAAAATCTTCCATTTGGGGAAATTTCTTAATTATTGGCCAATGCAAAAACCCATCAAATGCTGTCCATCAATAACAGTATCACTCTGGATGCACCAAAAAACCCACACACAGCCCTTTGGAAGCCAGCATGATCGTTGGTGGAGGGTGGTAGCGAAATACAGAGGAGAAACATCTAAATTTGACCAGTCCCTCTTTTGTCAACCAGAAAGTTCAGAGGAGTCATGCAAGCTTAAGAACAACTCAAGACCAACCAGGCAGGAAATGAGGATTTCTCCTGCAGGCCTAAAAGATGAGTATGTAAGGGAGAAGAGTTTCCTGGAGAGGCTAAATCCATTTCATCAGCTCTTCTGTTCTTTCCGTCTAGAAGAACATAGAAACAGGGGCTGTTCAACATCCACTAGCCACAGAAAAACCAATTCATAAAGCACCCAGTATAGAAAGCAGATGACACAAGGAGATCCAGCTTTTTAGAGAAATAGGATTTCAACTCTGATCTGAGGAGTCCCTCTGGCTCCAGTTAGGTTGGTGGTAGGCAGACCCTGGCAAGTCCACAGTGCCCCTTGATGGTCTCCAAAGGTGAATAATCATTCAATGTCTTTCCTATCTCTGAGCCTTACTAACCCAGATTTGGGGGGCAATGATTAAGGGGAAAATCTGCAGTCAGATTTGTTTAGAATGCTGGAAGTTGACTGTCAAACTAACAAATGAAGCATCTCCAGGGGATAGCACAGTTTGCTGTAACTAGTGGTAGGTGGTTGACATACCTGTATTTTGGCCACATGCTTTTCTTGTTCATACAAATATGATTTCCTAGTTTCGTATTCTTTCTTAAGAAGGGATCCTGCACTTGTGGCTTGAAGGCGAAGAAGCAAATCATCAGACGCAGACCACATCTTCTCACGGACATAATCTGTTGTGACTTTCTCAACAATGTCCTGGCAAGAGATATTTCTTATGGTTACACTTCACACATCAGGTGAAAGAAGCACAGAGAAAAGCTTCTGGAGATTGTATCTCTGAGAAAACGATATGGATAACTCTTTCTGGCCTGGTTTAAAAGGAGATTTGACCAGAACCAGGGATGGACTGGCTTAGCTTCTTCCTAGCAACATGCTTTTAGAATCTTCTGAACTTGGAGCTGAGGTGCTCTGAGAATTTGGTTGAGTGACCTCAGAATCTGGAGGCAGAGGTGTCAGCAAGGACCAGGTGTGAGGCCGGAGCTCCACAGTGTAAGTGGGCAAGGATGGTTACGGTAGGAATAGGCTTACGTATCAACTCCTCCCTCCCCAGGGCTGCCAAGGAAAAGACTGTAGTGGCCATGAAGTCTTCTGGCTCCTCTGCCCCATTTCTTGTCCAGGCCACAGTAGGCAGACCTCTGCAACGAGCCTGGAGCAGCTCAAAATAAACTTGGGGGAAAATAAAAGACTTGGGGGCATAAGGAAAAGGGATGGGAGAGGAGAGACAGGCTATCATGGCCAGACAGGGAAAACCCTGTCTGAATGAGAATGAATGTGGAAAAAGGAGAGGGGGGGCCTGTGAAAGAAAAGTCTTTCTGTGGATTACGAACTGGGTTTGCTTTTTATGTTCTCTGAGAGATGCAAGCCAAGACTGGACTTACTTCTATTGGCAGATGTCTCTCATTCCATGTGGAAGGGGGGGCTAATTTAAACAATTAAAACTGACATCATAAAAAATGCTTAAAAACCTTTAAAAGATGACATATTAACATTCATGAAATCAGTACTTTTAGATTGTCTGGAGAAAATAATTTTTTTTGTTGTTGTTGTTAAGAATTACTTTTTAGTAATCCTAACAGAATGATGCTCAGTTTCACAGTTACTCCCAGGCATCTTTGGACACCACTGGAGTTAATTGTTGGCTTCAAATTATAACACTTTGATGCTGCTTCTTCACAGTTTGATATGTCTTTTCAACTACAGCATTGGGTTTTTAAATATTGTCCACAGTTTCATTTTTCTACAAAGTAGCCCCGGTGATGGCCTGCCACCAGAGAGAGTATTTTCTTGTAAATTGTGACAATCTTGGATATTTGAAATTAGCTAATTAACTATCTTCTTTTCACTGTCTTCTCGTCATTCAGGATTTCTGGTGGCCCTGTCAGCTCCAGGCCACAGATTTTTCTCTGAGTTTTAGCAAATATCATACTGGTGATTCAATCCTCAAACTTGCTATACTGCAGTATCTTTGATGCTGGCAACTTTGAACAGCTTTGTAAGACCTACATTTGTGTGTTCTTTCTTTCTTTTTTCTTTTTTCAAAATGGAACCAAATTATTATTAGTATTTTCTCTTTAAACATACTATAATGCATGGATCAAACAGAAATTTTCACTTCTTGTGGGTCCAACTTGGTCTCAAGTCCAAAGACATCTTGTGAACATCTTTTCAAGAGTATTTTCCCCCAGAAAGCATTACTGACATTTTAAAGGTCATACGTATCTCTGTGGTAGGCTGTGAGGGGGAAAGAAATAAGACTTTCCGAATACTGACAACCAAGAAATTATTACTAATTGAGCTTTTGTGTCAAGGCAAACCTGAAGATTGATTTCTTAGGATAATGGACCATTCCAAACAAGCTACAGAAGCTTTCATCCCCTTGCTCTGTCTGGTGGTGGTATGCTAATATGGAAATAATTGTAAAAGTTAGTAGCCATGCAGCCATATCCAACTGCATTTATGAAGATTTTACTCTATATCCAGGCTTTAATAAATCAGTTATTTCCTCCCATCACTTCCATGATTCAAAAACAGAAAAGCAATCACACCTATTTTTTCATAGTACAGTTCCATTAAACACGAACCTCCTACCTCAATTTCTTTTGTCATGAGCCATGATTCTTTAGGCAAGTATGGTTCGGGTGTAACCCAGGAGCTCTCCTTTGAATCGATGTTGTAGTAGTACTCATATTTATCCTGCAGGCTGAATTTGAGCCAGGAACCTTCAGTAGACACTAAAAAAAGAAGTTTGTTACATTCCAGAGAGAAATACTGAAACCTTGAACATTAATGTAGCTTCTCCAATATGTAAAATGATCTAATAAATAATTTTTCATCAAGCATTTTGATGTCCTAACTTAAAATAATGAGAAATGTCTCATTAAATGGTGTGAATTCTATGTATTCAATGGCAGCTCTCAACTCAGCCAAATCAAGAGGAGGACAGAGGGATGTGTAATGCTAGGGCTCTGGACCTCAAATTTCTCATGAGGAGAGGAGTCACAAATGGCCACTAAGAAGGAAAAGCAAACAAAGAATACGTGTCCCTGGTAGATGTGAACAGCACAACAAATGGACAGAGGAGACCAACAAACAAAAATCTTCTTTGCTTAGGAAGTCTCCTAGCAACTTCTCTGAGAAGGAGTGACCTGGAAGGACTGTGACCCATTATTTAGGGAAAGCCAATGATCTGCACGAAACCAACAGAGAAGTGACTCATCTTTACAGACAACTTTATCTAAAGTAAAAACTGGCATATGCAAATACTAAAGTCATTAAGTAGGGAGAAGGAAAATGTTCTGGTTTGACTCACCTTGTTCCACTCAACCATACAAAATGAGAAAAAAAAATTGCAGAAAGGACTTAATTTGGGGGGAGGGATGTACTAGAAAAAAAAACTATGGCACTCATGGCTTCATTAGTTAAGAAGAGCATCTCCTCCTCATGAATCCATGGGCTTTATTTCATATTTAGAAATCTGTTTATTTTGTTGAATGGCCACGGTTCCTGTCCCAGACCAGCAAGCTAAAAACAGCAACAAAAATAAACATAAAAATGATCTGACCTTGATCAGTCTAAGCCAACTGCTGTCAAGTGAGCCTTAGACTAAATGTCTTTATAGGGAAATCAAAGTTCAGGTGAATTTCCTTACAGAATATTTAAATGGACTCAAATAACTCAGCAGAGGTAACTTCAAGGCCCTTGAATGTGTTTTGATTCTTTATTTGGTTTTAAGTGTTCCTCAACTGTTCTGTTTGTTACTGCCCAGGAAAAGAGATGTATCTCTTTTCAAATGGGCAGTCAGACACCTGTTATCTGTGTAGACGTGCTGGCCTACTAGAACATACATTGTACAGTCAAATTAGGATGGTCATAAGTAATCATTATGGATTTAAGGTAACTCCTGGGTTTCCGAATTGGGAATTTGGGGATATATGATTATATGCACCAGAACAT
Source organism: Taxidea taxus jeffersonii (assembly GCA_003697995.1). NCBI lineage: Eukaryota > Metazoa > Chordata > Mammalia > Carnivora > Mustelidae > Taxidea > Taxidea taxus. The sequence goes on from RCUC01148186.1 coordinate 26,014, forward strand.
GGCATAAGGGAAGAACAGCAGGCAAGGGTAGCGGACAGAAGATGGACTTGAACCTGAACTAACCCCTGCATTAGTACTATTGTACAAGTCTTTCTCCATGAAGGATGAGGTAGGGGACATTACAGTGACTCTGAATGAAGAGATATGAAGGGAACGGAAAGGGGCTCAAGGGCAATCAGATGCCAGGTAAGAAAGAATGGCCAATAGCCCTCTTCATGCTTCATTAACAGGCTTTGCTAAATTGAAGGGTGCAATCTCTGGGCTGGAAAGACATCAGGTAAACTTAAAAGTACATGGGGTACTATGGGAAAGCCCTCCAGCTGAACTATTAAAAAAAAAAAACAACGCTTTCCCCCTCCAATTCTACTTCTTAGGCCATACACCGTCACAGTAGCTTCCTAAAGAAGAGGAAGTCCAAGACCTATGATGTGGTGCAAATAAACACCAGCCTGTGGGGGCACCTGGGTGGCTCAGTGGGTTAAAGCCTCTGCCTTCGGCCCAGGTCATGATCTCAGGGTCCTGGGATCGAGCCCCGCATTGGGCCTCTCTGCTCGGCGGAGGGCCTGCTTCCATTCCTCTCTCTGCCTGCCTCTCTGCCTACTTGTGATCTCTCTGTGTCAAATAAATAAATAAAATCTTTAAAAAAAAATAAATAAACACCAGCCTGGGAGTCAAGAGACACCTGGATCCTTGACAGGACATGAGGTTCTCAGTAACAATCTACTAAAGGAACAGTACACGGACTATCAAGAATTAACTGCTTTGGTTGTGTCATGGGCTCCCTCTGACCACAATCTTAGAATGTGTTTCCAAATCTGAAAAATGAGTTTCAGGCTTATGATCTCAAGGATACTTTCCAGAGATAACACTTCATGGTCTGTCATTGGACTGAATGGGCATAAACACTTGCTGAGGTTATTGATCTGGTCCCTTGGAGACTAGTTCACTCTACTTTATTTCACACATTCAAAATTACTCTTTACTCTTACTCAAGACTGCGCAATCATCTACCATTTGTTTCAAAAAGAATAAAGAGAAATAGGTCAATGTAGAAATATACTCTCCATATATTAAAAGATAATAGGAGGGATATAGGTAATCCCAATTTTATTTTTCAAATGTAATGAATAGATTGATATTATCTAGAACTAAGCAGAAAGACAATAAAGAGAATATAACTAAACTCTCAATAGCATTGTTTCTATGGGGCTGACTAATAGTTGTTCTTAATTATTTGTATCGGCTTGATTTTCTGTAATAATTACATATTATTTTTAAAAAAATCGGTTTGTATCACTAGAGAAATGGATCAACAAGGAAACTCTAGATAAAGAAAAATCTCCTTAAATACTGTATTTCTCAAGTTTATGAAAGCACCCATGCATAGCCAAGTTAATCCGAGCTTTTAAAAAAAAAGCCATGTCTAAAAATTTTTCTTTATCAAGACAAAAAAAAATCTTATTTTTTCTTAAAGATTTTATTTATTTGAGAAAGAGAGTGAGAGCACAAGCCAAGGGAGAGGCAGAGGGAGAGGCAGAAGGAGGCTCCCCACTGAGCAGGGAGCCCCATGCAGGGCTTGATCCCAGGACCCTGGGATCATGAGCTGAGCTGAAGGCAGACGCTTAACTCACTGTGCCACCCAGGATCCCAAGATAAAAAAGTATTTTAGAAATGTTCATTTGAAAGCAGTATTTGTTTTAAAACTAATACAAGACCACAGAGAGCATCATATTCAAAACAATACTTAGTTGGCGCTAAATGACTAAAAAGCTTACCACTTTCAGATTTGTTCCCTTTTGCCTTTGCAAGGGCATCATAGTACTTGTCAGCACATTCAGGGATTATGTCATTTGTGTTAGACATAGAAGACTTTAAAACAGACAGAATATCACTAGGCTTTTCTTTCTCCAGACACTGATTAACATCGATGACCAGTGTGACCCCTGCATCATGAAAAAAAAAGTTTCTGTTAATGGTTATCTTCTACTTACCCTAGAGGCATGTAAGGATATAATTTAACCTTTCAGGAATGCATTGGCAATAAGTCTTTCACCCTTTCCGAGTATGCAACGCATATACCTGCGACAGTTACCAACTCACCTACCAGTTTAAGTTGTAAGAAGAACACAGCCCCACAGAAATGCGGTTTATTAAAAATTGTGGTGTGTCCAGGTTACTCTCATATGGTGTGAAGCACTAGGTCCTACTCACTCTAGTGCTCTAAAGTGGGGAGAGCAGATATGCAGTCCTGACATAGGTCATCAATCAGTATTTGAGAACTAATCTTATGAAGACATTTATTTTAGAACATGTAAAAGTCCTGCTGTTCTCTTGTAGAGCACTAGTATACTTCACAAGATCTGTCATTAACAACCTAAACAAACGTTCTAGAAAGGCAACAGGTACAGTTGGTGGACATATGCAATCAACTTGGTTCTGGAGCAAGTTTAGACCTAGAAAACATCTTATCCCATTTTAAATTCCTGCCTCTCCCCCCAAATCAAACCACACTGAACTCTTCATTGTCTAAACAAAGTTAACATGGTGAATTGTTTATTATTCACTTCAGTTCCAGCTGAGAATATTCTGGCCCAACCAATGAAAGTACTGTTTTCACAAACCATCACTGCACTCAGTTAGAAATCTAGAACAAAAAACCGGAAGAAACCAGGTTAAAATACTTTGTAGACAAAGTTTTTGATGAAAAGGGGGAGAGAAGGATATTCTTTCTCTTTTAAACACGCACATGTCAAATTCTACCGTACACATGCTCATGGTTTACTGATGTCATCGAATTACGTTCTCGTGCATGTGGAAGTATGAAAGCTGGAGGGGCAAGAAAAATGGAGTTTGACTCTACGTACAGCATCAAGAACTTCCGTAGCAAACTTCAACTGCTGCAGAACAAGAGGCCCAGCAGTGTGCTCTTGTGCTTATAGAACTTAATAGGAATAGACCAACAGTTCCCCTTTCCTCCTCTCCAGGAAAGCTTTCGGGGATGAGGCAAATGAGGTCCTGGTGTTCAAGAGGTTTGTGGTCTCAGAGCAGCAGAAGCAACAAGTAAATGACAAAGAATCCTCACATGAATTATATCTGACAGCTTCACCTAACCGAGTAAAATGGTATATTTCTTAAAAGATGGGCAGGATAGAGGCACACATTTCTTGCATCTAGAAATGTGCTGTATCATCGAGTGCTGACCTGCAAGTAGGGGCCCCACAGGTTCATTTTCTAGGTAACCAAAGCATACTCCTCCTCTTAAAAGAACCATTTTCTGGGGCACCTGGATGGTTCAGTGGTTTAAAGCCTCTGCCTTTGGCTCAGGTCATGATCCCAGGGTTCTGGGATCGAGTCCCTCATTGGGCTCTCTGCTCAGCAGGGAGCCTGCTCCTCCCTCTCTCTCTGCCTGCTGCTCTGTCTAGTTATGATCTCTGTCTGTCAGATAAATAAATAAAATCTTAAAAAAAAAAAGAACCATTTTTCTGTAAAAAATTTAAAGCCCTGGAGAAAATCCTAAGAGAACAGTGTCTCTTCTTGCTCATCATTTTATCTACAGTCCCTGGTACACAGTAGGTGCTTAGTGTTTACTGAGAGCTGCTGGAAGAGTCTTTCCTCTCATTCTACTGTGCTATAATCAATACCATGAGTGGTATTAATAAACATTATTTATTGTAGTTCAAGTACTCTGGAGGTATGTTTGGGCTTCTTTGTTCCTGCACTAAAATGGCCTCAAACTCCTCTGCCGTTTCGTTGTTCCCTCCTGTCCTGCCAGCTCTCCTCTTGCTGCCTTGTGCTCACACAGAGCAGCCAACACCTCACTGCCTGCTAGTTCATGGCTTCTGATGTGCTCTGAGCTGTGCAGAGATACCACCAAACTTGTTAGTGTTATGCCCAAGATGAGAACACACAGATCCAGTTATCTCTCCCAGGGGTCCCCAACGAGCAGAGGAAACCAGGTCCAGGGCACAGGCTTTGAGACGTTGATTTTGATTCCTTTTCTGCTTCATCTGTGGGATATGGTTTAGCTCCAGATAATTGAAGATGTCAGATAAATGGTCTACATAAAGTCAGGTATGTTGGTGGTATGGAACAAATTAAGAAAACTCCCATTAATCTCCTAAGAGACCCAGAAGAATGCTTTGTGTTATATCTTAGGCCATATACCGGTGGTCTTTCTCTAAGGCACATATTCTCTCCCTAGAGGTGAAATAATCCCTAGAAGGGCAAAAAAAATTGGTTCTTGGTGGGAGGGGGCAAAACATCTTTTTGTGTAGAAAGCATAGGCCTACTTATGGTTCATGAATAGAAACACAATAGATCTGTGGTATTCAAATTTCATGGTGGGGAGTACTCAGGGAAAATCTACCTAAAATACAATAGTGGGAAAAGTTTGGGAAATACTGCTCTTAGGAGTCAAAAGTAGAGACAGACCTACTTTAAGAAAGCAAGAGTCTCCAGTGGACATGAACATGGGCCCAAACATAGGAGACTTGAGTTACTCTGCCCTTTTAAGTCCTGTCTGTGGTAAAACACATAGGGCAACACTTTTCCCAGACTATCTGGGAGTTAGTTTGAAGCTTATAACATGTAAGGAGGATCTGTTTCAAGCCTTCATACGAAGGATGAAGAATGTTTTTTTTTTTTTAAAGATTTTATTTATTTATTTGTCAGAGAGAGAGAGCGAGAGCAAGCACAGGCAGAGGCAGAGGGAGAAGCAGGCTCCCTGCCGAGCAAGGAGCCTGATGTGGGACTTGATCCCAGGACGCTGGGATCATGACCTGAGCCAAAGGCAGCTGCTTAACCCACTGAGCCACCCAGGCATCCCGAAGAATGCTTTTAAAGGTAAGATTAAACTCCTTTTTGACAAACTGGCAAATTCTCATCTTGATGTCAGAATATAGAAGGTTGTTTTTTTTGTTTTTGTTTTTTAATTTACTTGACAGACAGAGATCACAAGTAGACAGCAGCAGGCAGAGAGAGAGAGAGGAGGAAGCAGGCTCCCCGAGGAGCAGAGAGCCCGATGCGGGGCTTGATCCCAGAACCCTGGGGTCATGACCTGAGCCGAAGGCAGAGGCTTTAACCCACTGAGCCACCCAGGTGCCCCAGAAGGTTTTACTTCAGAACATCTTTTTGTTGTAGAAGATACTATGTCTACTCTTCCGAGGCACAGGATCGAGGTAGAAGACAGGATTTTAAATGTGTGGGTCTGGAGTAGACTGTCACACATATTTGAGAGAGCCTCTGGGTTGCAGAGTCAGTAGAACCGTGAGGGTCTCAATGGGGAAAAACAGAACCAACTTCACATTTTTAGGCCACAGGTAGGAAGAACACGAATAAAATGAATGAAATGACTTCTAAACTGGTTTGATTTGTAAGAGAAAAAGGGGAACCTGAAATGGCTGTTTGAGTGCCTATTTTTACCACCTTATTTCTTAAACGTATTTCTTCAAACTATGGCTTCCTTCAGGTTTATATTTAAATTTAAATTTCTTATGGACATATCTCAAGTTCATTTTATTTTTTCTTAAGTATTAGAGCGCTAGAATGGAAAAACTTCAAAGACCCTAAGGGTATAAAAATTCAGGTTGGAGAAATACACATATTTTTCCAGGCTGGGGAAATAAAAACCAGATGTTCCCCCCCGGGAGGCTTCCAAAGTTTAAAAGCACATCTTTGGGGGCAAGACTCAGGCATCTCAACAGCATCCTATGACCTGATACAACAGGGTACATCATAACTGTGCCACGAATGGACAGGTTAATGAACAACACTTTCAGGAATCTTCATTTAGGTAGGTTATTTGTATATGTAGAGTGCTAGTGTATCATTCTTGAAGCTACTTTAGAACGCCATGTGAGTTTTCATACTATTCCTCTATGAAAAGAGGGGTTTAGAATAAAATTAAAAGCTTAATCATTTGAGCCAGTGAAGGGATTAGGCCAGTTGTGGACTATGTCTATTTCACTTAGGCGTTCGATAGTTGCAGAAGGAATCGTGGCTGGCCTGAAGACCCAATGGGAGAGAGAATGAGCTAAAGTCTCACTGATCACCTGACCTCCGTGAGCCCCTACTCTGACTGGTGAGTCACAGGGATGTTTTGGGTTTCCTGGAATTAGTGTCCATTCAGAGCCAGTGTTCTGTAACCCCTGAAAAAGTCTGACGCTGTCCTTTCCCCTCAGCACAGCCACCACAGTCAATGATTGTAGACCTCTTTAGGGCAAGCCTGCAAGAAAGATGAACTGTGTAAAATTTTGATAGTGCAGCAGTCCGTTCTCAAGAAGACCTGGTCTCCCCTTCATTCAAGGGGTTCTTGGTCTGTAAATGATTAGGTATGGGAATTGATGGAGGGGCCATGACGCTCTGCTCTTGTCATTCAAGTTACACTTCTATTCATTTGGCCTAGAACTCTTCTTCCACTTGTACAAACCAAGTATGAATTTAGGAGACAGTCTGTTTCATGTCTAGGAACACCGTGGTCAATCAACCAATTCCACTGGTCTCTGTGAGTCGGATTATTCTGAGGACAGCTTTGACTCTGCTGTCCATTACAGCAAACACACTCACTTGCCTTTGGTGATTAAATGCTGCTACCTGGCCTCTGGGGCCTGCCACAGATTTTGGACTTGCCAGGCTCTCTACAACAGCATGAACCTATTCTTTAAAATAAATCTCCCTCTTTCTCTTTCTCTATGTGTATATATACGTACTACATACTTTCCAGAGGAACAACTATTCATCTACACATACACACAGTTACACACAGATACAGGACTATATATATGCAGCTCTATTTTTTTTTTCCAGAGGAAAATATATATTTAGTTCTGTTTCTCTGGAAAATCCTGACTAATATGATGGAAAGCATGGAAGGGAGGAGAGGCATTTACCAAGCAGACGGGGCTAACTTCCTAAGGATCAAGATAAAAAAGGGGCTTGATCACACTATAAATTTGAGAGTTTAGAAACCATTTTTTGCTTTCTAGATTTTGTTAAGCAACATCCTCAGATTTCGCTAGAGTTAGCACCCAGTCACTGAAAATAGTGTCACCACCAGTGAATCTTATTTTTCTATATACACGCAACCACGGAAATTGCTAAGGATCCAAATCTTTTCAGATATTAAAATGATATAATTTTAAAAATTACTTGAGTAAAAAACAATTCAGTGGCTTAACCAGCAAGGCACGGGGCTGGCAAAAGGAGATGAGGGCTTACATTGTTTTGTTTTTTCCTTGTCCATGTTGGCCTCATTGACTGCATGCTGTATTTCATCCAGCCAAAGAACTTTGGAAACACTCTCAGAGTCCTGGGGATATTGTCAGAGAATAAAAGAAAGAACAGTGAATCATGATGAAACAGAATCTATAACTGCTTTTCAGGAGCCCATTTTTACAGTTTCTACAAACTCTTACCCAGCACCTACCAAACACTGCTGTCCACTGGACAAATTACTAATGAAATAACCCCAAATCCAACCTCTTCTCCATTTCTTTTTTTTTTTTTTAAAGATTTTATTTATTTATTAGTTAGAGAGAGAGAGAGAGAGAGAGAAAGCGAGCACAGGCAGACAGAGAGGCAGGCAGAGGCAGAGGGAGAAGCAGGCTCCCTGCCGAGCAAGGAGCCCGATGTGGGACTCGATCCCAGGACGCTGGGATCATGACCTGAGTCAAAGGCAGCCGCTTAACCAACTGAGCCACCCAGGCGTCCCCTCTTCTCCATTTCTTAAGAGAATGGACGGGAAGGATTCAAACAGGAAGCAAGACAGGAAATTGAAGACTAGGAAGAATGAAGAGACCAGGGAGTAGGAGCTGTTTTCTTTCTGTTTCCAAAGTCAAAGAGAACCCAAACATTCTTCCCAAGTACAGCCTAAAAACTATGTTCCATGCGAGTTCATTTATGTCTGTTTCCATTTTTTTGAAGAGCATTTACCAAATTGCTTCATAACTTATCGCTGTAGAAGATACACGATACAAACTTTGCCCAGATGAGAAGGAAGTTAATAATCCCACTTCAAAGCTTAAAGTATCTGTTTTATCGGGCACACCAAAGAGAAACTTGACAAATCAAATTAATGTAAGTCAGCAGTTTAAATCATGACTCGTTACACTAAAGGATGCTAGGGTTAAATACAAAACCAGAAGTAAAAACTGAATCCCACCAGTTTAAGGCCTCCTTTTAAATTGCTCACTAGAAGCCTGGAACTATATTTATAGGATGGTAAGGACCCCATCTCTGGCTAAAGAGCCAGATTCAACATGTAAGTTACAAATGGATTAAGTAATGAGAAGCTAGGTCATATGTAAATCAAGACATCAATTCCTGAATTTAGATGAATCCTACACAATTTTAATTAAACAAAAAAGTACCCCCTTCACTATTTTGTGGCATTTTGGCTTTTACTGCTGCAATAAAACAGCTTTCAGACTCAGCATCTGTTACCATATATTATGTAGTTGAAGTACCAGACACTGACTTTTGTTTAAAGATTTTATTTATTTATTTGATAGAGAGATCACAAGTAGGCAGGCAGAGAGAGAGAGAGGGAAGCAGGCTCCCCAGGGAGCAGAGAGCCCGATGCGGGGCTCGATCCCTGGACCCTGAGATCCCTGGACCTGAGCTGAAGGCAGAGGCTTAACCCACTGAGCCACCCAGGTGCCCCCAGACACTGACTTTTGATTATAAAATTCGTGTATTTAATAAATAATTTAATATATTTAATAACATAATTTAATCAAGAGTGAAAGTTTAAACAGATCAATTCCTTCCTGGCTTATCCCTCGGCCTATAAGTCTTACATGAAACCTGCATTTTCTGATTCTTGCCCCATTCAATATGCAGTTGGATTGTTTGGCTTGGCCTTTAAACTTAAGTTGTGTTAATTACAGAAAAACCTTCTACAATGCATTTTTTTTTAACTGCACATTAAATCATATCCTCTGGGAAATAACTACTCACAAAGGCTTATATGTTGTGCAACAATGTGATCATACTTAAACATTACTGAGTTGGACACTTAATGATTAAGATAGTCCATTGTATGTTATACCTATTTTGCCACAATTAAAGAAAAAAGGCTTATTATAGACCTGTCAGCAACAACCACAGAATAGAGAGAGTTCTCTGCGTTTCAATGTTGTATCATGACTTCAGTTGAACAAACAAGTATGTTGAGTTATGGCAAAATGAAACACCATGAAACCAAGTCTGGCCAAGGAGTGATGACAAATTCAGACCAATGTGACACTGATGGAGAATTTTCAAAGTAATCGAGCTCTTACATTTAAATTCCTAAAAAATGCTTGCTTTCCATGATTCATTTCACTTGTAATTATGTAAAGAGTTTAAGAATTAAGATTTGAAAGAGCTGGGAGGATAAGGAAAGGATAAATTCTGACAGCTCAGTTACTCAGTGGAAATGACACTGTGGGACTGTGTTTTTTACACTTGATCTTAGCCAAAAGGCCGAGAAGTGATGGGACTGTGTTTTTTAAATGGATAAAACTGAGATATGTGACAGAGTCAAAACCGACTACTACTTGACATCTACTGTCAACTTACTTCTGGAAAGGGCTGTATGTCACCTACATTCTTTCCATGCACAGAAGTACATGGTTGGGAATTACAGCATCTACTCAGAACGGATTATTATATTAGGGGTGGGTAAGAGTTAAATGATTTTCTCGGGGGACAAAGTAATGTGCTCAGAGCTCAGCCTGAGTCATGCGCACTGTAACATGAGTACCGTCACACCCTTTCCCTCCAGAGGACCTGGGCAAGTTTCCCAGTCTACGAAGCCCAGGACAGCACACTCTTAAGCAGAGACCAAGGCTTACATCTGCTGTTAACACATGAAGCTGAGGTGGAACCGTGCTCCCTAGTTCTATACATTTAATAACAGCTGGGAAACGGGACTCAGGTCACCACGATGAAAGCCCTCATCTTTGTTGCTGCTGGAGTAATGCTCCTGTCGCCCACTTTTTGTCAAAGCGGTAAGCTCTTTTCTTACGGGGCATATTGGGGGTGCTGGTTTGTGTAGCAAGAGTGAACTACATCCAATTTTCTTTGCATTTCCCACAATCTGCAAGCCAAAAGGCAGAGTTTAATTGTTTATCACTAAAAGGTAGCATCATGGAAGTGAATATTTGGGGTCTGTTCGCTCATTTTAAACCTTGCCAAAGACTAATTAATGTTCTCTGCTTAGATTTAAATATTTGTGGTGTGGTCAAGATTTTAGATCTCTAGAATTAAGAATCAAATTTTCTTTGTGAGAAGATTCTGATTTTGTAAGAATTTCCTCCGAATCAGCAAAGATAGCACATTTTCAAGAAATTTTAAAAAACCCATGTTTATACATTCTCTTAAAGCATAAATGGGAGGAAACAAGAATATTCCTAGAATGAATGAGTGGTCTTTCAATAAGTAATGCTAACAAGTTAATGTTTCTTAATTACTTTTTTAAATTTACTTTCTCTTGTATCATGGAGTTTTCCCTACTTTCACGAGACTTTTTAGTTTTAGAAATGAGATCTCCCAGATACTATTATTCAACTCTTCATGTGTTTCCTATTTCACTCAACACAATGTTAGGCTGTCATCTCCTGCTTTCTTCAAAATAAACCATTTTGCAATAGGTCTGGATCCCCAACTTCTTTTTCTTACCGCTATGCATTCTCCTGCCAACATTGTTAGGAGCAGGAGAGGTGGGGTGAGGGACAGGGATGAAGTAGAATAAATAGAAATACAACAAAACCAAGCCTCCATAAAGGAATGTTGCTTCAATCGCCAAGGTGATTGTAGGAGAGCCCCAAGAGAACCCGCTCAGGGCAATAGCACATCTGTAGATTCATGAAAAGGACAAGTGACTCTTCTTTCTGGGTGTGGATGGACGCAAATATAGCAGAAAAGCAAAAAGAAAAGCGGTTTGTGAAGGGGGCTCCTTCAAGATGCTGGTTGGTGGGGTTTCGTAGAGGCAAACAGGGGACATTTAAAGTTAACAAAGAAAAAGGCAGGGCACTTGCCTTCTCCCACGGGGTGGGGGAAAAACATGCATAAAGAACCGATTGCTTAGAGGCTGAAATCCGGTTCCCCTCCATCAGTCCCCTTCTCGGGCCTTTCCCCAAGTTAAAAACATTTCAGAAACATTCTGCCAAGTGGAAGACTATTAAGAATTCAGTGAAATATTTTTAAATATGTAAAATTTAACAATGAGCACTATGCTTAAGGCACACCAGACTCTGAGGAATACAAGACTTATTCAAGTTGAACCAGATCTGGAATTCTCGTGGAAAAAGGAATCAAGAATTTTTCCCAGAGCCACTGTTTACCCTGTTTTTAGGCGCCATGTCTTGCTTAACCACAGGAATTTTCTGCAAACTGACAAACACTTCACTTCCACAGTGGTCTTATCAGATCTTGAAAGGAAAGATCTTGTACACCACGTTCTTCGGCCACAGTCTTCCAGCTTTGTGCCTACTTCCCAAGGCCCTTCTCTATGGGTCATGTCAAACTTAAGCATTTTCCAAGATGCAAAATTGAGGAGGATTTGTGTGTCTGAACTTAAGCATCACACAATACACCTTCAGAGTTCACATCTCAACGCGGGCACACAAGAACTCTTCCCAGGTGCTTCTTTCTTTTTCATTAATCTATCCTCCCGTAAATGACACATGAACACCTCTCTGTCCTTACTTGTTCAGGCAACACTTTCGGTTTTACACACTGAATTCAGTTTGTGCAATCTCAAGGTTATGAGGAAGCCTTCAGTTTCACCTGGGGGCCAACTGCTAGAGATTAAAGCAGGAAGGGAAACTGGCTTTGAATGAGAACCAGGTTACTAATCACTAAGTCCAAGTATTCAACATGTAGGAATTCAGAGGTCACGGGAAAAGATGTAACTGGCAGAACAATGGTATTTTAAATTAACATGAGGTCTGGAATCAGCATGAAAGTTCATCTTAGAAATTTTACTGGATCTATTTCCTGTACATCTCAAAGATTAATTTTGGGGAAAATTATATAATGAGACATAGGTTTAAGTATTAAGGTCTATTATGTTTTTGAAATTGCTCTTGCATGAATCAGGATTATTAAAATTAGCCTGCCAACCAATGCCCAACATTTATAGTATGTAGTTCTGTCTCTGATCCTTTTTGTTCCATTTCCAATCTTCATAGTTTTTTTAATTGAAGTACAGTTGACATGCAGTGTGTCATTAGCTTCAAGTGCACAACAGAGTGATTCAACAATTCTACACATTGTGTGGTGTGATTACCTTTTGTCACTATACAGTGTTATGAGATCATTCACTGTATTCTCTATTTCCATCTTTTCTTCCTTTGTTTCCTCTACTCTTGCCCCTTGTCCCATTTTCTCGCCTAATATTATCTAGAGAAGAAGCCTGCCTCCTACCCACCCCTCTCCACTGCCACCAGAGCCAACTGGATGCCAGGTCCTCAGAGTTGCCATCAGTCTCAAGTGTTCCTCTTCCCCTTTCTACTGCCGTTGCTCTAATCCATTACTGTCCACCTTTAGTTTGAATGACTACAGGAGGCTCCAAGTGATTCCCTCCTTCCCTCTAATTTCTTACGTTTTCAGTCTATTCTCTGCACTGTCACCAAGTCATCTTAAATATAAGTCCAATCAGGGTTATATGAGCCTACTATTGCTTCTGGAACAAATTACCACAAATGGAGTGGCTTCAAATAATCCAGAATCTATTTCTAGAAGTCACAAGTCCTGAAGTCAAGGTGTCAGCCAGGCTGTGCTCATCCTGGAGGCTCTAGGGGAGAACCTATTGTCTTGCTTTTTTTTCAGCTTCTAGACGTCACTTGCATTCCTTGGTTTATGGCTCTCCCTTTCATCCTCAAAGCCAGCTGCACAGCATCTTTAAATATCTGACATTGACTCTCTTGCCTCCCTCTTATAAGGAGTCTTGGGATTACATTTGGCCTGCTCAGCCAATCCAGGACACTCATGCTATCTGAAGAGCCTAAATCACATCTGCGAAGTCCTTTTGCCATATAAAATAACATATTCAAAGGTTCCTGGCGTTAGCAGGTGGAATCTTGGGGGCCCATCATGCTGTCTACCACAATGGCCATGCCTCCATCATAGTTTTGTGTGTACAGGAACCCAGCATCTAAAAATGGTCATGTCATTTCTTAGTACAGGTAAGAGGTCCTTCAGAGATTTGGCTGGAACCTACTCTTTCATCCCTCAGATGCACCTTGTGAGCCTAAGGCGACACATTTTTGTGCATCTTCTCTACTAGTCTAACAGTTGAAGATCTAGAGTTTACTTAAAACTCTATCACTGGCATTTAAGTATGCAATAAACATTTGCTGATTTAACTCATCTGACAGTCCCACAGCGCATATCACCCACATGATGCCTCTGTCCATATTTCATCTACCAGATTCTTACTCATCTTTTCATTTCCATCTCTTCATGAACCTTGCTCATCTTTGCTCACGCTCATCTTTTTCTTGACATTCTGCTCAAACATTTAAATCTGTTAACTACTGTCTGAATGCCTATATGATTTATAGTCAACCTGACATTGGCCTGTAGAGGTCTGATGTGCTATTACTGTTTTCTCCAGCAGTATTATAAACTTCCCACATGCAAGCATTTGCCATCTCACTTTTGTCCTTGCATGGGTGAGCACAGTGCTGGCGCACAGGATATGTACCAAATGCGTTCCTGTCAATTACCTGATTCACAGTTATTTTTTAAATAAAAATGACCCTTAATTCTACAACTACAGAAATTATGTAGCCTAAAGCTTTTTATTGTCTCCTGAACCACAGCCATGGACTTGGCAATGCTCCATGCTAATACTTCTTCTCAATTACAGGCGCGGAGAATGATGTACACATCTTGGCAAAACCAACCTTACCTATTAAGACCTTCCGTGGGGACCCCTTCAATTCTTTTGAAGACTTCCCCCTTTCTGCCATAGAAGGCTGGACAGGAACTACCACAACTGTAAAAATTAAGTGCCCTGAAGAAAGCATGTCCCATCTTCGTGTGAATAATGCTACCGTGGGGTACCTGGGCAGCTCCTTAAGTACCAAACTGATTCCTGCCATCTACATCCTGGTGTTTGCAGTAGGTACGCCGGCCAATGCCGTGACCTTGTGGATGCTCTTCTTCAGGACCAGATCTATTTGTATGACCATCTTCTACACCAGCCTGGCTGTTGCAGACTTTCTCTTCTGTGTCACACTCCCCTTTAAGATAGCTTACCATCTCAATGGCAACAACTGGGTGTTTGGAGAGGTCATGTGCCGGGCCACCACGGTCATCTTCTATGGCAACATGTACTGCTCCATTCTACTCCTTGCCTGCATTAGTATCAGCCGCTACCTAGCCATCGTTCATCCTTTTACTTACCGAGTGCTGCCCAAGCGCACCTATGCCTTTGTGACGACTGGGTTGGTGTGGGCAATGGTTTTCTTATACCTGCTGCCATTTCTCATCCTAAAGCAGGAGTATTACCTTGTCCAGCAAGACATTACCACCTGCCATGATGTCCACAACACATGCGAGTCTTCGTCTCCCTTCCAACTCTACTACTTCGTCTCCTTGGCAGTCTTTGGATTCTTAATTCCCTTTGTAGTTGTTATCTACTGCTACACAGCCATCATTCGGAGGCTTAATACATACGATGACAGATGGTTGTGCTATGTTAAGGCGAGTCTCCTCATTCTTGTGATTTTTACCATTTGCTTTGCTCCGAGCAATGTCATACTTATTATTCACCATGCCAACTACTACTACAACAACACGGATGGCTTATATTTTGTCTATCTCATAGCTTTGTGCCTTGGGAGCCTCAATAGTTGCCTAGATCCACTCCTTTATTTTCTCATGTCAAAAATCATAGATCACTCCACTGTTTACCTTACGATGGTGAAATCGTCATAGGGAATGAGGAAGACTATCTGTGAAAACATGCATTCTTGGGATAACATATGCCTAGTGCAAGGAGTTCTAACTTGTGGCCCCACTTTCAAGCTGCTAAGAAATACCACTTCAGAATAAAACATTACAATAGCACTTTTTTACTTTAATACTTTCTCAGTGTTTTAAGAATGTCACTGCAGGGGCAAAGACATCACCATTTTCCTTAGGGCAACTGACATACTTGCCTGACTCATACTTCAAGCTCTTTACATTTCCATCTTCCCCACCTCTACGAGGCTTTTGCTCTAGGTGTCATGGTGGAGGAGGTGGGACAGGATGAAGCACAGGGAGAAGCTAAGGTCTCTTTGTTTTCACTATCTGGCGTCATTTTTAATTCTTCTGCCTCCTTCCACTCTCAGGCTGGTGGCTACCTCATCAGCTCCCTCTGAGTCATTTTTATCACTGGGGCCATTACCCTAGTCCTACCTTTGCCTTCTTGTCATTCTCTTCACTGCCAGCCTTCCTCCATTTCACTGGCCACCACCAGAGTAATCTTCCTCAGACAGCAGATTGAGCACATCACTCAAAACCCCCAGTTCAAAAACTGTCATTGGCCGTCCACTGCTTTGGAATGAACTGTAAATCCCTAGCTCGGCATTCAGGGCTAACCTTCCAACTTTACTTCCCAATAAACCTTGTCTGCCAAGTAGGCACTGGCCAAGCTTCTTGCTTTGCTGTAATCTTGATTTCTCCACTCTCTGCTCCTGCCTCTTAATCGTAGCTGTTTGTAACATGTTTGCCTTAATTCTTTCCATTTCTTAAAGTCTCCATGGACCATTCTTCTGATTGTCCTGCTAGTAGTTCATTTATCTCCCTTTCTGGTATTTTTATTCTGACGCTTATATGTAGTTCCTTTACATACAAATATTAACTTCATTAACACTTAAATAAGCACCAAGTAAAGAAGGGGCTCATACTCTCCCTTCTTAGCTTCTTGTAGATCTAAGTCTTCTCAAGATCTGTGGGGACCAGATCCATGCTTTGTATATCATGCTGTTGAGTGAATGAATAAAATCCCAAAGCAATTCAATTCTTACTGAGAAGGCAATGTACCTTGTATGACATTGGACATCATTTTTAGTTGGGCGTGTAAAAAAATAAGTTAAAAGAGAACACACTCATGAGGTCATTTAGAAATTTAAAGACATGTCCAATATTTTTTCCCTTATATGTAGTTTTTAAAGGGGAAATATTTTGTTCTAAATGCCCAGTATATTCCTGTAACAGTAACAACTTTTCTCTTAGCTTAGAGATTAGATAGGAGATGGGATATTAGTGGTTAAAGGTATGAAGGATCGCTGACATAAGTGTTCAAGTTCATGGGAATGTGCATAGACCGTGTACTTTGTAGTGACTATCAAACAATAAAAAATTTTTAAAGAATTGTTTTATTGTCCAGACTTTCCTATTTTGTTGGATTTAGTTTTTAAAAACCTACAGAAACCACACAAATGAAGATCTTTTATAGTAGGTACATGGTTACATGAAGAATAAAAATCAGTTAAGCACTAAAGCAAGCAAGAGAAAGAAACCTGTGGGCACCTGGCTGGCTCAGTCAGTAGAGCAAGAGACTCTTAATCTCTGGATTCTGAGTTTGAGTCCCACGCTGGGTGTAAAGATATGATGGGTGTAGAAATTACTTAAAATTAAAAAAAAAAACCACTTTAAAAAGAAAGAAAAAGAAACCTATGATAGGTTTTAAGACGACAAAAACTTCAATAAAAGGAATTGGTTTCTGCAAATAAAGTCACCATGTGTAATACAGTTCTATCTAGGGGTGAAAAATGCAGCAATATTTACTTGTTAAAAGCACACAACTTCTATGTAGCAAATATACATGGAGCAAAACCAAACTTTTTTAGGGGGACTACTTTCTGAGTTCTCAAGGAAAACATCTGATTTTTAAAGTAGCTCACAATTCACCGCCTCTAGTGAAGAGACATAGAAAATGTGTTGTCTGCTAAGTACGTTCTAATATACTCCATGCTATGAGACGTGCCATGCTCCATGAGACAAAAGGAATTTGGTGCCCAGGCAAGGTTACACTTGAAATACTATTTTTTTTAAAGATTTAAAAAAAAAATTTATTTGACAGAGAGAGAGAGAGAGATCACAAGTAGACAGAGAGGCAGGCAGAGAGAGAGGGGGAAGCAGGCTCCCTGCTGAGCAGAGATCCCGATTCGGGGCTCGATCCCAGGACCCTGAGATCATGACCTGAGCGGAAGGCAGAGGCTTTAACCCACTGAGCCACCCAGGTGCCCCAACACTTGAAATACTATTAATAAGGATCAAGAATTCTCACCAACTTACATCATGGTCCTCAATCTTTCATAAAGCTGGCCACAAATTCCATGCAGACACTATCGATTGTGATCTTTAACAGCTGTATACTTTCACACAAACTTTACTTTATACTGACAATCCTAGTAGTGTAATTTTTTTTCTAGTATTTTCCAAGGCCAGACCTTGGGAAGGCAAGACACAGAATTACCTCCTTCAAAAACTGGAATTTCTAGGTAACAAAATAGCAGATTTAAAAACATACACAGAGACCTCACCCAAAAATACAACAGAATCAGACTTTTTCTAGGGAAAGAACAAGCTGAGAAAACCAAGTTTCAAAATTAATGGGCAAAGAAAGAAAATGGTGTTTAAAAATAGCCATTTAACCAAATCAGATTCATTGCTTATAACGGTAATGTTTTCAATGTGTTAGCTATTGCTAATACAGTTCAAGCTCCTAATTTAACAGGTCCAGAGTGGCTTAATGCCTGAGCTAGAATCAGATCTTAGGCTCATATCTAATGCTCTATTTCCACTACTAAAGCTACTGCTCTTGGACTTAGGAAGCAAGCTTGATAGACAGCTGGCAGAACATGGACACTCAGCAAAGGCTTTTGAGTGTTCTGGCGAGGTTCTATGACATTCCATCTTGACCTAAAACCATTAGATTGGAGCATTCTGGAGGGGTCTTCCACAGCCTGCCTATGAAAGGTGTGTGGAGTCCCAGCTCACCTCAGGGCCAAACCTTATGTAGCTGTGGGCAGAGAGGAACCCAGGTCTATCTCTATTCTGTACCCAGAAGATCCTAACTGTGGTTTGTGGATGAAACAATCTGTGCATCTAGTAGGAACCTTGTGACACAGTCATCACTCAGCCCTTACCTGTGGGGCAACTGTTAGGGCCCCCAATAATATTTGCTACAGCATTTAAGTACTTCTTGTGGTGTCCTCCATGCAAAATGCTGAACACTCTAACACACATATATATTCATAATTCATGCAATTATACATAACTATATGTTGACATATAGACATAGAAATGTATAAACATACAAAGACACATTGTATATGGGCCATATATATGTAAAGGGTCATTTGACCCTTACCGTAGTCCTATAAGATAGGCACTACTACACCCATTTGACACATGTGGAAACAGAAGCACAAAGAGTGAGGGATTTGACTAAAATCTCTGGTTATTTTGTGACAAAGCAAATCCTGGAATGGTACCCGTCTGTCTCCAAAGCAAATAATTTTATATTTTAATGCTGATAAGTGTGCCTTGTGCCATGGCTATGGCCTCATCTGTGGGAACAGCAGGCGGAGACCCAATCCACTCTCCCTGGGACATGGGGACCCAAGGCTTGAGTTTCAGTCTCATCGTCCTATTCCCTAGCCTGCAATTTAACATTCACATTCCCTCACATCAGGTGAGAGGTACCCACCCCCACAGCTGCTGTGAAGGTCAAATGAGGATGACTGACCTGATGGCATCCTAAAAGCACAGGGGGTAAGGCAGTCTCTGTCAGAAGTCTAACATCTCAGAAGTCCCCACGTTGGGGGATATTTTTCCTCACCTGTAACAAGGCAGTTCAGTAGTGCGGGATGACTAGAATATGTGTGTGTGTAGGATTATCTGTATGTGTGTGTGTATGTATATATACACACACATATAACATATATAAATACACATACATGTAAACATAGGCACTTGATTTATTAAAAATATTTTTGTAGAGGTAGTATATAGTACAAAATTTAAAATGCTAAAAAATATTTTTTCTTTCCTCACCACTCAATTCTCTTTGCCAGAGGCAATACTTCTGTATGCTGCTCAAGGCTACATTATGACAAAATAGTTCTACTAACTTGCACTGAAGTTAGCTGCTTTGAAGGGAACACTTTGCCTGGGCCAATAGGTCATATTCTAGAAACTAAGTTACAGGGGAAACAGTCCTTTGTGGGTTGTTTATACAGTTTTTGTCTTGTTTTTTAAGTTTAGAAACATTTAGCATGTAATACATGCACTCCGTAAAAAAATGAAATCCAAACAGCACAGACAACAGAGTAAGAAAGAAGTCTCCTGGGCCACCTGGCTGGCTTAGTCAGTAGAACATGTGACTGGATCTCAAGGTTGTGAGTTCGAGTTCCGTGTTGGGTGTGGAGGTAACTTAAAAATAAAATCTTAAAAAAAAAAGTCACCTCTCATCTACACCAGCTTTCTAGTTCACCTTCCAGAAGGTGTTTCCTTCTAGAAATATTTTACGCACATACAAGCATATGTTTACAATTGGTCAGTTGGCGTGTATTCCATTTTGAAGCATGTGGAAGTGTTTTTTTGTGTTTTTGTTTTTGTTTTTTACTTAATGATACACACACTGGAGATTGTCCAGTATGGATTCACTCATTCTTTTTAATGACCGCAGAGTATTTCACTGTATGGATATATTACAATTTACTTAACTGGTCCACTCCTGATGGGTATTTATGTTGTTTTGTGTCTTTTGCTATTACAGTGCTTCAGTAAACATCCTCTCCCAACTGCCTTAATGCACAACAATATATGTTTCTGAATCGGACAGACCAGGGCATGGTTGCAGAACTAATTACTTTTTGGATAGCTCTGGACAAATTACTTAGTCTAAGTTCCATTATCTATAAGATGATAACAAAGATATTTCCTTCATCTGGCTGTTATGGATTATAATGATTCTGTGAGAATGGTATGGTACAGGCACTTAACATCATGTGTGACAAATAGTGGGTGCTCAATAAATGCTTGCTCTAGGCAAAGATGCCTTTCCTATTTCTGATGAGGCAGTTTCTGGGTTGTGAAGACCTATACAGGGGAAACATGCACCCCTTTGGTGTTTGGTCTGCACCTGGGAACATGGCAGCTGTGAGTGGGTAGGTCCCAGGGAACATCATTCCCACTCTCAGGGATGAGATCATAAACTTTGCCCCTCGATACCTTTCCGAGAGGGGGTAGCATCTGTGGAATTCCTCCCATGGTAAGTACAAGCTCTGCATCGTGGGAAAAAACCCTCTGCCCTTTAAGGGATCTGTAGCCAGGTCACTCTCCTCCCAGGCAGAGATTTGTTCTCTTTGCTCACATGCTCCTGGGCCAGTGCTCCTGGCCTGCAGCCTCCTGCTTTCCACCCCCAGAAGCCAGCTCCTCCTTCCCTTTCAGGCACAGCTCCTGCTCTGTCTCCATGACCACTCCTCGTGGGGCTCTCTCGTCCTCAACAATTCACTGTCCCTGCATCTCTCTGTGCAGGACCTGTTTTGACATATACTCTCAGAGTTACGTAACTATTCTATACGAGAACGCCCACTGTCTCAGTTTCTAAGTATCTTAAGGATAAGGACACAGAACTTCAAATGTTAGGTGTTCCTTGTATCATTCCCCTTTTGCCCCCCACCAGATGCTACACATGGTACTAAGCACACAGTATGTGCTCAGAAAATATCCAATGACTTGGACTCTAAACAAGAAGTGAACCACCAATGAGTTTATAGTTAAAGTAGAAGGAGTAATTAGCCCTGGGGCCACCTTCCAGCTCGGTTTGACACAAGGGTAAAAAGAGCCCCATTATTTCCATTTTGATCCATAGGCAATTGCTGGGACAACAGCTCATACGCTTTAGGAAAAACGAGTATAGCAAATCCTCCCTCTCAGCCCCTCTCCACAAGGCGCTCTATAAATTTAAAAGCAACAAACCTACTGGAACTCACCATGAGTTTCTGTGATTTAGCATGATATAAAACATCCTGGTAGTGCTGGGCGTAGTCTGGGTCCACATTTTTAATCTTAGCAGTTGGTAACAGCAGAGTGTCTAAAGTTTTCAAAGGATTCCCTTCGTCAATAGCTTCATTGATGTGTCCCACAGCTACAATTCCTAGGGGGGAAAGTTTTCTTAAGTCACCGTCCATTATAAGTTCTCTAGAATCACCTGTGACAAAGATGGAGTTAGAAAGGGGGATGGGACCCCCGACCACATGAACTGTAAGAGCTAATAAACAAGTACACCACGGCCACAGGACACAAGATCAATGTAGGAAAATCAAGTGTACTTCTCCACACTCGCATTGCACAATTTGAAGATGAAAAGGAGGAGAAATTCCATTTGGAATAGGTTCTGATCACAAACACATGAATTACTTAAAGAAAACACAGGCATATTTGCGACGACGTGGATGGAACTGGAGGGTATTATGCTTAGTGAAATAAGTCAGTCAGAGAAAGACAACTATCATATGATCTCCCCGATATGAGGAAGTGGAGATGCAACGTGGGGGGTTTGGGGGTAGGAAAAGAATAAATGAAAGAAGATGGGATCGGGAGGGAGACAAACCATAAGAGACTCTTAATCTCACAAAAGAAACTGAGGGTTGCTGGGGGGAGAGGGGGTAGGGAGAGGGTGGTTGGGTTATGGACATTGGGGAGGGTATGTGTTATGGTGAGTGCTATGAAGTGTGTAAACCTGGTGATTCACAGACCTGTACCCCTGGGGCTAACAATACATTATATGTTTATAAAAAAATTTAAAAATTATAAAAAAAAAACCACAGGCATAAATTTAACGAAAGAACAAGACATGTTCACTGAAAACTATGAAGCCCCACGTAAAAAAAGTTAAAGATGACTTAAATAAATTGAAAACTCATCCCATGTTCATGGGTCGAGAAAGAGTTAATACTGTTAAGATGGAAATACTCCTCAAACTGATCTGTAGATTTGGTGTAATCCCTATCAAAATCCCAGCTGCCTTTTTCTTTCAAACAGAAAATTGACAAGCTAAATCTAAAATTCCTATGTAAATCCAAGGGGCCAAGAATAACAAATGCAATGCTGAAAAACAACAACCTTGGAGTTTTCTCATTTTGAAAACTTATTAAAAGTTATAGTTAATCAATACTTCATGGTAGTGATTTAAGGACAGATGTGCAGATCAATGGAAAAGAATTTAGAGCTCAGAAATAAACCCTTACCCTTAAGGTCAATTGATTTTTGACAAGAGTGCCAACACAATTCAGCAGGTCAAAGTCTTTCTAACAAATGGGACACCTGGACATCCATATGCATTAAGAGTGAAGTTGAACTCCCTATAATACATCATACACAAAAAATAACCCCAAATGGGTCACAGACTTAAGTGTAGAAGCTTAAACTATATAACACTTAGAAGAAAACATAGGAGTAAATCTTTGTGGCCTGGGTTAGGCAGTAAGTTTAGCTGTGACACAAGAAACACAACTAAAGAAAAAAAGAAATACATGGGATGCTGTAAAAATGGAAACTTCTGTGCTTCAAAGTACACCAAAGAAGATGGAGACAATCTAGAGATTGGGAGAAAACACCTGGAAGCTCTGTATCTGACAAAGACTTGTATACCTTATATACATGTATACCAAATATAAGAAATTCTTAAAATTGGGCATTGAAAAAAACCCCAATTTAAAATGGATGAAGACCTTGAACACACACTTCTTGAAAGAAGATTCACAAATGGCTAATAATCACATGAAAAGATACTCAATATTAGCTATTAGGAAAATGCAAATCCAAATCACAAAGGGATACCATTTCATACCCATTAGGACAGCTATAATAGAAAAGACAAGCAGTAACAAGTGTCGTGAGGATGTGGTGAAACTGGAACTCTCATGTGTTGGTGGTAGGAACAGGAAATGGCAGTTCCTTAAAATATTAAACACAGAATTACCATCCGATCCAGCAAGTCTCCTCCTAGGCATATGTGTTCAAGGGAACTGAAACTGTATGTTCACATAAAAATTACATATCAGTGTTTACAGAAATACTTTTAACAGCTGAAAAGTGGAAACAACCTACATATCCATCAATGAATGAACTGATTAACAAAATGTCTATCCATAGAATGGCATATAACCTAACCAAAAAAGACTATGATACATGGGTATCTGATTCAACACTGAAAACATAATGCTAAGAAGCCAGACATGAAAGGACACACATTACATTATTCTACTTGTACAAAATGTCCATAATAGGAAAATCCACAGAAACAAAGCAGACTAGTGGTTGCTGAGAATGAGAGGAGAAGGGAAGAGGAGTGACTGCTCGCTAATGGGTACCAAGGATCTTTTTGGAATGATGAAGATGTTCTGAATTTATATAGTGATGATGGTAGTACAGCTTCTTAGATACTAAAAGTCACCAGAGAAACACGATAAATGGGTCAATTTTATGACATATGAATGTGGTAGCTTACTAATGACTAGAAGCCTTACTGATAACATAACCAACTAACAAGCATCTTGTATGTTTTTACATATTACATACTGTACTCTGACAATAAGCTAGAGAAAAGAAAATCACACGACAAAATATACTTATAATAATGTGCTGATAGAAAAAATCCACGTTTAAGTGGGCCTGTGCAATCCAAACCCATATTGTTCAAGGGTCACCTATCTATGCACACACATATACACACACTGACAGGGGGCTTTTGCCTCCCAGGTTAGTGCTGATAGATAAGAACTAGTAAAGAAATGAAACATTATCAAGCAGGATTTACAAAATAAACATGCTTAAAGCTCAACTTACTGTCATTTTGTTAGCTATTTTTCAAACACAGAAACACTCTTTACAATCGAGTAAGGACTGTAAGTTTTAAGAACTATCTTCATCCTGATGCTCAAATTAAGTTAAATATTTAGCTAAATATCTCCTGGATGGATGACCCACACCTTGCTAAGAATGAAAAGATTTATCTGTAGAAGGAAAGGGACAATGTAAGCTGCCCAGAAATTATTCCAAATTATAACACTTAAATGTATGTAAAGAAAAAGCAGAAACACTTCTCTAATATGAAAGTTACATGATCTTAAAAACACTGGAAGAACTCAGGAAAGTAAGTATTACCCACATATAAGGTATTATCATTTTATCCCGTAGGAGTTATACCCAGAGAACATAGACTACTTCATGTCATTCTCTGGACAACCAGACCCTTCGGTAGACTGTTCTAAATACTTTTAAACACCCCATCCAAAAGTGATCTTAACAAAATTATGTCTGAAAAAGAGAATGTGTGTTCCTAATGGCCGATCACCTGGGAATGAGTGCATTCCAGCTGACTTGATTGAAATCACTTGTTTAAGTTTTTGTTTGTTATGTTTCTAAGAATACAAGCCATTGAGGTCATAGTAAATGACCTCATAGGAGCTGAAAGACCTACCCAGAAGCCCCCTGGGCACATCTGCATCACTTCCTGTTTATAAGAAAAGGGAAAATCCCACTGCTGAGCCTCAGTGCAGGACCCACTTCTTTATTTAGTTTTTTGAGAGGAAAAGAGGTTTATTTTTGAGAACATTATTAAACGTTCATTAAGCACTAACTATATCCCTAGGAATTTGCTAAGCCATCTGCATAAAAAAAGTAAATAAAAGATGGCTTTTAGAAAAAAGATACTCAATTACTGTGATCAAAATCAAAACACAAGATACAAGAAGTAGCACAGAGGAATTAGAATGTCTTATGTTGCTTACATAAGATGTCTCCCACATCAACAACACATCCAGAATGGAGCTCTTTATTTGTTCTCCAACTATGTTTTTTTTTTTTTAAGTCTTTCAAGTTTTTATTTAAACTTCAGTTAACCATATAGTGTGATACTGTTTCAGGCATAGAATTTAGTGATTCATCACTTATATATAACACCCACTGCTCATCATAACAAGTGCCATCAGCCATTTAATTCAAATGTTGCTGAGTTATATAGCCTCCCTCCCCCATTCTTCATTCTGTTTTTGTAAACAAGAGGCAAATGAGAAGGAGGCAAGTTGACATTCAAGAAAGCATGTTTCAGGACATAACCCCCTGGGATTGTCCACTTTCATGGAGGTAGCTCCTACTTTCTAGATACATGGTGAATCCTCATGATTTGTGATCCTAAAGCAAAGGTTCGTAAAGCCCAAATGAAAGGTCAAAGTTGAGTGCTTAAAAGTCTGAGTTTTCTATAGTATCCATCTCTGAAGTATGAATAAATAAGAGAACGTGAGGACTTCTATGTATGCATTTTTATTCTATCCTTTTATGTCTTTTTATCTATGTTTTGTAATGTATGTAATACATTGGTGTGGTATTACAGGCATAAAATTTATATATAAATATATACTTGCCTATCAGGGGAGTGTGCTCTCATAAGCTTTGTGAGCAAAAATTTGCAGCCCTTATTTAGGGAACTAAGTTGTCCAGACACCTTATTCTCTCATTATACTAAGAGAAGGGAAGTGTTCTATACTTACGGTCATTTTCTTCTTGAATTTCCATATTAACCATATCAATACAATTCTGAATTTCATTCCAGCTTAAGTTATCTTGTCCTTGGGATAAGGCTTCCAGTTTAAAGGTAAGTAGTGCATTTGTGTAACTGTGGAAGAGAAAACAATCATGTTTATCAGCGACATCCATTCTTTGTTCATCTCATGCATCCTGAATTTGGCACATGGCCCAAAGTAGATGTTATGCGATTTAAGAGCAGAAAGGCACACAAAATTGTTTTGTACAGCTTTGTGAACACATAGCGAGCTCCCTTGTATTAATGGTGTTTTTTCCTAAAGATACTTTATGAACAAATGTTGATTAATGAAAGGTCCTCAAAATCCAACCTCATATCTAACTTAAGCAAAAATAAAAAAACGAACAAACAAGAACCCTAAGTTCTCAACTCTGAAATCACTCCCCGCCCAGTTTCTCATTTTCCATCCTTTTGCATGTTTTGGCTCTGCTCAGGGCTTCAGATAACTTTTCCTGGTAAAATTTACTTTTTTTTTTTTTAAAGATTTTTTTTTTTATTTAATTGTCAGATAGAGAGAGAGAGCGCAGGAGTGAGCACAGGCAGACAGAGTGGCAGGCAGAGGCAGAGGGAGAAGCAGGCTCACTGCCGAGCAAGGAGCCCGATGTGGGACTCGATCCCACGACGCTGGGATCATGACCTGAGCCGAAGGCAGCTGCTTAACCAACTGAGCCACCCAGGCGTCCCGTGGTAAAATTTAGAACCACCATGTTTCTCAATCTTTGCATCAAGGGTTCTTTTTATCATTTTATCATTTTATCATTTTATCATTTTATCATTTTTCTTGTTCCTTCCAACTTCAGAGTCCTTTACCCCATAAGCTTAACCCCGCTGGGTTACCTTGAGGTCTAGTGAGGAATCAAATAAAATACAAATGCAGTTCCAGAAATCTTGCTGAGTAACATACATCTTCAGTGTATGTTTTCTTGAAGACGTAGTACGGGAGGTGAATGAGAATATTGTCAAGTCCGTCCTCACCTGTCCATTTCTCCTAAGTCTTCACAGCAGCTACTCAAAAACCTCCCTCTGTGTCCGCTCACTGCTATGGCATTCTTGCCCCTCATTTCTCACCCTTCACCCTCCTCACTATGCACAACCCTCTGGCAAAGAGGGTTTGGTCAACCACTTCAATTACTTGTCCTGTTTGGGGAAATTTTAGGGAAGAAAATTACCTTTCTTGATATGGTACTAAGAAATCCATTTCTCAAGAGTCATTTCCCCCCATTTAAAAAATCACAGAACCAATGTTACAAACATAAGTGAACATGAGAGCTGTTCTAGCCCCAAGTAGAGAAACTCAATAGTTTAGTTTGCTTTTGCATTACATCAGGGAAATAAAGGCCAATCCTCCACATACTTCTTCACTATGCACTTGGACTTCTGAATAGCATCTTTGGATTGCTAACAGCAGAGGTTAGAAAAAGTAACACCACATGAAATTTAAAACTGGTTTCTTGGTTGTGACCGATTTTCTCCAAATTCTGCATGCTTTATGGTAGCACTGGGGTGCTATCCATAGGGGGTAGCTTGAGAGAGAAAAAACATTCAAAATAGGAAGTGGTAGTGATGATCTTTTATCTGTGGCTGAATAACACATCACTAAATTCAGGCCTGAAAGTAGCTAACAGTCACATTTGAGATTTTCACCTTACCAAAATCTATAAGCTTAAGAAACACTCTGTTGCACTAGTAATACATAAGCAATAATATTGATATTGATATTGACCATTCTGTAAGCAAGTGCAAAATCCTTATGGACATTTCACATACTTCACATCTAAATGATGATCTAATGGGAATAAAATGAGAAAGCTTAAGGATGAACACGGGAAAAGCCCCACCACCACCCATGGTTTCTTTAGAGATGAACAAACAGTAGCCAAAGGGAAGAGATTTTAGGAGTAATACAACAGAGCTGCAAAGTCTTTCCCATGTGAGTATTAGTCCCCAGTACTAAGGCATCAGCTATGGGAAACACTCTGTAGCTCACCCTTACAGAGAGGTCAAGGCCTTCCCTCCATGCCTTCCAGAGCCCTCTTCACTGGTGGTTATGGACAGACCAGTAACATCACATTTCTAACAGACTTCTCAAGCTTTGAGGAGATTACGATTGGTTGAGCAGATCTATACTAACATCAAACAAATGGGGCAAAGCCTGTGGCAGACAAGGCAGGGGTCTCAGGATGAACAAGGTGAAGCCTCTATTTCAAGGAGCTTTCCGTCCAATGGGTAAGAAGACAAAAATTCAAGCAGGTCATAAAAGCAGAGCACACGAAAGGCCGTAAGAGATAATCTTTAAGAGGAGAAGTAACAGAGTTCCGAGGAAGGAGAAGTGGAGGAGGAGGAGGAAACCCTAGTGGTGGAACACTTGCCCTGACACGGGGACCAAACCAAGCACTTAACCCTCAGTGCTGTTCCATAGATGCAGAGTAGGTGTTTTTGAACTTTAGAGATGAAGGGGAAAGGCTGTCCAAAGTCAGACTCAAATATTTTTGGCCCCAATGAGATCTGTGTTCCTTGAACCACATCATGCTAGTTCTCTCGAGAGAGATGACATTAGCTGGGGGTGGGGAGAAACATGGAAATAATGTGTGGAAGCATCCTCTGTGGTAAGCAGCTCCGGTCATGCACCAGGAGAGGCGATAGGCACCCCATTCCCGGGGGTGAGAGGAGCACGCACAGCAGCAGACAAGCCAGGCAGTACACAGTGTGTTCACATCCAGCCTGACCGAAGCACAAGGCTCAAGGAGAGCTGGAGCGAAGGTCAGAACAACGTGCTCAGAGAAAGGAGTCTGTTCTTATTGCACATGAGAACAAGGAACAATCAACTGGAGAGCATTGTAACCATAGCCACATTTTGGAACAATTAATCGGGACAGCATATGCCTAGAGCCAATACCATCTCTCTATCGCTTTTGTGAGAATTAGAAGAGTCTTTCTGGGGAACCACAGGTCAAGGGTGGAAGCCATGGCAAACAGGTAGATGCTTTCTAGGACTTCATCAAGGTGGCCCTGCCCCCACCCCTGGTGCAATGAAGAGCTTGGACAACTGTGGGGAGAGGCCCAGATGGAGTCCATTGCTTCAACTTGAAAACTTGAGAACTTGGGCTTCCAGGAACCGGGTTAAAAAGCCGTCAATGTCAGTCCATCAGGTGTCAGTCCAAGAACCAAAGGGGACCCCAAAATCTCATGTTGGTACTGGTCATTCAGCTGACCCAGAAGGTGCTCAGGTCAGACTTCAAAAATGTCATTAAAATGAACAATTTTTCCAAGTTTCCCACATAGAATACTTGAACTCTGAGGGTGTATCTGTGGTTTTCCACTTGGAAAAAAGTGATTCTCAAATGGGGTGTGAGATCATTTCCTTGACGGGTTATTTGCAAATTGGGGGACGGATAGGAAGGACTTTTGGTAATCAACATTAGTGATCTGGAAGGAGGCAGTTATTTAAAGGGCAGTGGCCAGGATGTGCAATCTGGGGGACAGTCGTGACAATTACCTCACCAAGACGTCCCATGAGAGCCCCATTGGGCTGTGAACTTCATAAGGAATTGACAAGCTCACCAGCTCTGTCTTCCACTCAAGCACTGAGGGGCAGCAGCCAAGCCCGGTTAGGTAAGAATGAAGGAGGACATTAAAGACACAGGAGGACCAATTTGGAAGTTATCACAGAAGCAAAGGTGACAAGTCCAGTTAGTTGGTAGCTGGGAAACAGCAACACTGTGCAGAGATGTTACACACACAGACTGGCTGCTGATAGGGAGTAATGAGCAGGCTGTTTCCTCTGCCTGGCAGAGATAAACGAGTGGAACTTGAGGTTTCTAAGCCTGGGGAAGACAACGGTGCCATTAGAAATAGTAAAGGTAGAAATAAATACCTTGGGAACAGACTCAGGAGTTAGATTTATCAGGTGGCCACATTTAAGTTGAACAAGAATAGTGGTTTCTCCAAGAAAACCAAACCAGAAAATTCTCTGTCCTACTCCTTTGGGGCTATTCTCTATACAGACAAGTGGTCAAGCATTTAAAAAAAAATCTGAAGTCTTTTAAATTTTCTTGTACAACTGTGTATGGTCCAAGAGAATGACCCAATGTCTATTTAAGCAGTTTGGCTGGAATCAGTTATCTGAAAAGAGCTTTTGTCAGGATTTGTGC
The DNA here is from genome assembly GCA_003697995.1 of Taxidea taxus jeffersonii. Taxonomy (NCBI): domain Eukaryota; kingdom Metazoa; phylum Chordata; class Mammalia; order Carnivora; family Mustelidae; genus Taxidea; species Taxidea taxus. The sequence goes on from RCUC01148186.1 coordinate 55,762, forward strand.
AGACATCGCCCCCTAGCGGTTAACAAGAATCCACTGCAAAATCACTCCTTTTACTTGGGCTTTTGTCTTACTGAATCTCCAAAGGACCCCTTATTCTGGCCCCTTAATTTTCTCTCTAGAGCTGCTGTAGTGTTTCATACCATCAACTGTACTACCTAGTAGCATATTTCATAAACATGAAATGAAAGATACTAAACTGAGACTGTCACCCACTGCCATGACCCACGGTAGTCTCAGAATTCCTTGGATTTAACAATCAAAACGACAGGCTTTGGGATTCAGTTGCCCAGCTGCGGGTCCATAAACCCAAATTTAGTTTCCTCATCAGTAAAATAAAATAATTGGACTGGATCATTATTAAAGTTTCTTCCAACTCTTCTACACTTGGTGGTCTCAAAAAAAAAAAAAAAAAAGCCCAAGGGAGGGTATGTTTTCAATAGCTCTTCTATTTTTAGCCTATCACATCATCTTTGGTAATGACAAAGTCAGTCTGTAATAGTCACAGCATGGTCATTTTTAGATTCTTTCTCCCCCTAAAAGAAATATTGTTTTTTAAAAAAAAGGACTCATATTATAAGGACTGTTAATGTAGACTAGCTCTTGAGGAATTGAGTACAGATACATGGATCTCTTCAGCAAGGAGCAAATCTTCAATTTGTGAGATCTGCCAAACACACATTTCTGTATTTAAAAGGAGGCTTGGAAGATGTTCCCTTACCGTTCTACATATGACTCATCCAGATTGTTGAGGCCTATTGTTGGGCTTCTGAGTTGATTCTGTGCAGACACAAGATCACTGTTTCCCAAGGCCTGGTTTAGTAAAGCAACAGCAGACAGCATTTCCACTGCAATCAGGAGCTCCTCGTGGGCCAAGTAGTTCTGTTGGAAAATACATGCAATCCAAGTTTCCCCAATCACACACCTCATGTATGCGATGGGTTTTTAGAACGCGTATTTCAAAGAACAAAGAAATGTTAAAGATTTTGAGAACCCAGGAGAAAGAAGGTTCAATGGCCACCCATTTTTTATTGACTTTAAAGAGAGGTGAGTGGGGTCTGGGTTTTTCTTAGCTGATCATTTTAGGAGAGAATTAATGACAAGCAATGGTTCTGATTCCTCAAACATCTGCATTCCCCTAGCTGATTCCCACCACCGGTTATATTAGCTGCTTACAGGCTCAGACTTACCAAATAATTAAGTGAAGGATTAGACAATGCTGTCACTGTCTGAGAGTGTGAGGTTAAGATTTTTTGGTAGTGATTTTCAGTTTAAATTAAGGATAAGGAAAAGGGGAGAATTTTACCTCTAAGTTATAATCCCAGAAAAGTAAACCAAAATCATTAAACTAAGAATATCAATTTGAGTCCCTTCCAAAATTTATTCTGAGTCACTTTTTAATAATCGGGTAGAAATTTTCTTTTCTTTCTTTTTTTTTTTTTTAAATGAGCAAGTGGGGCATGGACAGAGGGAAACTATCTCTAAGCAGACTCCATGACCACCATGGCGCCTGATGTGGGGCTTGATCTCACAGTCCATGAGATCATGACCTGAGCAGAAGTCACAAGTCAGATGCCCAACTGACTGTGCCAACCAGACATACCAATAATTGGATGGAAGTCTTAAAACATACTATGAAGTTTGGATATTTGAAGAAATGTGAAGTCAGTAGAGCATGTATGTTTTATAATTTTGGATTTGGCTTAAAAAACACATCTCACGGTAGTTACACTTGTAGTGAGCATAGCATATAGCATAACCTTGCCAAGTGGCTATCTTGTATACCTGGCAGTAAGGTAACATTGTACAGTCAAATAAAATTTTAAAAACCACATATGAAACTTTTGAACACCTTCCCCCTTCAATGTTCTCTTCCATTTAACCATTTTATACTCACTCGGCCCAACTTCAAAAAGGTTATTTCTTCCATTATATTGAAGGAACATATATTTCTTCCATATATTGAAGGAACAGCAGAAAATGAATAGAAGAAAATGCTGATAACTGTATTTATGTTTAGGATATTCTCTGTATTTAATATATACAATGTAATATTCATATTAAAATGCATTATAGCTTTCTGGATCTCCATAGGTAACCCACAGCAATGGATTTTAGAGTAACAAGGCATACTTTTACCTTCCAAAACAAATGGGAAGAAAGGGTTATTACAGGGAGCATGTAAGCAAATTTTATCCAAGTTTCTTATATTAACTACAAGTTAAGGACATAAGGGAGGTATAAAATTATAAGTAAAAGAGCACGGTGGAATCATTTGAGATCCACTTCTTCTACTCCATCTAGTAATTGTCCACAAAAAATCTAACATGGTATACAGCAGCAAAGGCAAGGAAAAACAAAGCAGCAGCAGGGCTGGAGAACCATAGGCTGACTATTGACTGGTTAGGGATGAATGACTGGGCCAGTGTGTGAGCAGCCTTGGGGTTCAAAGCTGGTGGTGCAGAAGAAAACTATTAATGAAAGAACTTAAGTGCAATTTCAGAATGTGACCTATTTTTCTTTTCTTACAAAATAGTATCTTTCTATTTAGAAAACAAGAGCTTAAGTGCAATTTCAGAACATGCCGTTTTTCTTTTCTTACAAAATAGTACCTTTCTCTTTCGAAAATAAGAAGTCTTGATAAGCAAGAATAAGAAAACAAATCCTCCGACCCAAGCCCTTTAGTGTGTATCTGTTTATTTATTTTTAATTCATACAAACATTTACAGAGGTGCTTTTAAACAGAATTTTCATATTACAAAAAACCCCTCTAGATAATGACGTTTTAATCTCATTCTTTCCACTGGGTATTACTGCGTGCAATCTGTTGTTAAACATGTGGTTTGTTTCTTGCTTCTCAGAATTACAGAACATGGTGGGAAACAATCCCTGTGACTACAACTTTTTGATTCATATTCTTTAGGCTCTTTTCCTAGCAATATAATTGTTGGGATAATGGGTAAGAGACTTGCCTACACATGACTGAGACCATCCTCCAGAAAGGGTGTTCCATTCATGCTTCCATGGAGAAGACGTCTGCTGCCCCAAATTTATGCCTACACTATGTTAGATCTCTCAATGCTACCCATCTGACTTCCCCAAACAATAGTATATTAATTTACATCTCCCTCTGTCTGAGTTTGAACATCTGTTTGTGTGTGTCTGTCATTGTATATGCTGATCTTTGTGACTTGGCTATTCACGCTTTTGGCCTCCCTTCCTCCCCTTTTTTCATGGAACATTTCTGATTTTTATTTATTTTTTAAATTTAAATTTATTTTTTTATTTTATTTTTTAAAGATTTATTTATTGGATAGAGAGAGACAGACAGACAGCTAGAGAGGGGACACAAGCAGGGGGAGAGGGAGAGGGAGAAGCAGGATTCCTGCCGAGCAGAGACCCCGATGCGGGGCTTGATCCCAGGACCCAGCGCCCAACCCCGCCCCCACCATTTCTGATTTTTAAGATCCAATGTTCTTCTACATCTCCCTAGAACTTCAATTTTTTAAGTCACTTTTTTACATTTAACCTTTTATGTTGGGAATTTATTCTGATATGTGTAGTGAGGTCATATTTTCTTTTTCAAACAGCTAAACACATGTAAGGATTTTATTATTCTTCTCCACCTTTTTGAAATACTAGCATTCTCATACATTCAATTCTTGGATCTGTTTCCAGTACTTTTTATTCTGTTCCATTGTTTGGGTTAATCCTGTACTAGTACACATGGTTTTAATTACTGTAACCTTATACATTGCTGTTTAATACCATTCTCATATTAACCAGCACTCAATTTATAAAAATTAAAGCCATGGTGCAAATGTTCTTCATTTCTAGAAATGCAGACTCAGAGCTAATTATTCTATTTCAAAAACATGATATATTTTTTAAAAAAATTTCAGCACAGTTAACAAATTGTCCAAAGTGCTTCAAAAATCAGAAAACAAGAACAACTTGTTTTCAGTGTGTATGTGTGTCGAATGCTGCCTGCATTTCCTCACCATGCAGGCTCTTCATGGGGATGAAAAGCGAGAGTCAACGAGGAAGGCAGTCCTGGACTCAGCATAGAGAGACCAGGGGAACAGGGACTGGTACAAGTTAAAGACTCTGTGCCCCATTCACCTTCCCTAAACATCCTTCCTCATAGCTTTGACCCAGAATTAACATCTTTGTGACTGGAGTCTCCTCAGACTTACCACGGCATTCTGTTTCTGGAGGTTGAAAAGCTCATTCTGATACATCACAGCAGCAAAGGGATAAACAGCAGGCAGCTGGGCCTCCGGTCTCTTCAGTGCAAGCAGCGTGTTCCCGGGGTCACCTTCCCGAATGACGGCATTGATGTGGTCCAAGGCAGCCAGCCCTGAGTGGAGGTTGGGAGTGTTCCATTCCGTCAGAATGTCTGCTTTTTGCCCTGCTATTTGCCCCAAGCATCCCATCTTTCCAAGGATTAGAATCTAAGCAGTCCCTTTCCGTGAACTCTGAAAAGCTGCAGCTGGAGGACAGGTAAGAACTTGAAGGTGGAAACACAGAAACTGGAAGGCCGTGCAGTCTTGGAGAAAGTCTCTGAAAGGGGCTCAGCACTGACAGAACTGGAGTTATGAGATCCCTCCTGTCTCGCATGACTTCCCTACAAAACCTTGCCCTTCGGGATCAGCTCTGGTCTCACATCATCCACTGTTCTAGTCCCTGAGAATTTCACATCTTGGGGAACCCCACAGTATTTAGAGCTGGGCCATAAAAAGTCCCATAGGCATTGTTCTTGAATGCTCCTTGTGTATTAGCACTGCCTTTGCAAGGAGACTGAAGCTATGTGAACACCCAAAGCCAGCCTTGCCCCACTGCTGTGTCCTCCCTCTGAAGCAGCACCAAAGAAACCCACAGTTAGCACTGGGAGACAGTGCCACATGATATTGAGGGGATTTCTCATGTATTTTTAATTTTTTATTAACATAAAATGTATTATTAGCCCCAGGGGTACAGGTCTGTGAATCACCAGGTTTACACACTTCACAGCACTCACCATAGCACATACCTTCCCCAGTGTCCATAACCCCACCACTCTCTCCCTCCCCCCGAAACCCTCAGTTTGTTTTGTGAGATTAAGAGTCTCCTATGGTTTGTCTCCCTTCCAATCCCATCTTGTTCATTTTCTTTTTAAGATTTTATTTATTTATTTGAGAGAAAGAGAGTGAGCATGAGTGGGGGGTGCAAAGAGAGAGGGAGAAGCAGGCTCCTCGCTGAGCAGAAAGCCTAACACGGGGCTCGATTCCAGGACCCTGAGATCATGACCTGAGCTGAAGGCAGATGCCTAACTGATGGAGCCATCCAGGTGCCCCTGATGGTATTTTTCTCAGAAACTTCTCCCTCACCTCTTGTGTTCTCTGAAGTGTGATTTTAAGAAAAAATCATTTCAGGGGCACCTGAGTGGCTCAGTGGGTTAAAGCCTCTGCCTTTGGCTGCTCTGCCTTTGGCTCAGGTCATGATCCCAGGGTCCTGGGATGGAGCCCCACATCGGGGCTCAGCGGGAAGCCTGCTTCCCTTCCTCTCTCTGCCTAATTGTGATCTCTGTCTGTCAAATAAATAAATAAAATCTTTAAAAAAAAAGAAAAAATCATTTCAGATATGTTTTTTAAAAATATTATAACCAAACTTCCATGATTAAATAAGTCTGTGCCAGTATCACTTCACTTTAAAAAAACAAAACCTGATCATAGAAATGTGTTGGCTTAGATCATAAGCTCTGTGAGATCTCTACCAGTTGCAATGTTCAGATTATGAAGACTTGAATGAATGAATGAATGAATGAATTTTGGTGGGGGAAGGCAGCAAAGCAAGGTTTACTGACCAAGAGTAAGGTTTATTGAATGATACAGTACAAAGCTCTTAAAGAGGACAGGGACCTTAGAGGGTTGCCCAAGCGCTGAATTTTATTTTTTTTTAATGATTTTTTTTTTTAGATTTTATTTATTTGACAGAGATCACAAGCAGGCAGAGAGGCAGGCAGAGAGAGAGGAGGAAGCAGGCTCCCCGCTGAGCAGAGAGCCTGATGCAGGACTCGATCCCAGGACCCCGAGATCATGACCTGAGCCGAAGGCAGAGGCTTTAACCCACTGAGCCACCCAGGCGCCCCAAGAGCTGAATTTTAATAACCAAACTGAGGGTGCCTGAAACAGTAGATTCCTCATAGTTTTCAGAAAACAGGATGAGAATTGCTAATCAACTGGGAGAATGAGCGACTGATTCTGCCACCAG